>JAECUM010014857.1:0-54345 GCA_016617855.1 Megalonaias nervosa | reverse complement strand
TCTGGCTGGTAAGTGCATTATTTGTCATTAAATATTGTAGGTATATTTTTGATTCAACTGGGGCACAATGGAAATGCTTAACAAAATTAGAATAAAGCATGTTTGAAATAATACATTTCTGGCTGTTAATAAGTTTTCTGTAGTTGTTATGAAAGTTGGGAGGCTATTAAGTGTATAGGTCTATAGTCTATGTTCACAGATCAGTGTTTTCTGTCATAGTCCATTTCACATACCATTGAGAATTTTATCCTATCTGTAGCACAATCAATTTTCAGGTCAGCGTCATTAAATGTAGCTAACAGTATACAATTTGTTTCACACGAAGTATTTAAAACTAGTTAGGTAGCTTTAGCTACATTTAATGATGCTGACCTGAAAATGTACTGAGCTGAGGCCTGCATATAGGATAAAATTGACCATCCTGTGTGGAACAAACTAGCATAATACCAAAAAAGCTCTACATCGTGTGTGAGTGTGTCTGTCTCTCTCGAAATGTTTTTGTATGGTGTGTTCTCAAAGATCGATTGACCTTAAGTTACTATGTTTTTTTTATATATTTGTTGTTGTTGCTGTTGTTTGCTTTTAGAACAACTACGTCAGGCACAGCAGAAGACAAGAAGGTTTTCTTTTTTTAAAAGTAGTACTGAGCCAGTGGACACCTTGACGGAGACGACTGGTCTGAGAGAACTAGACTGAGATAAGAAAACTAAGGTCAGCAAAACAGCTAGATTTCTCTGTCGCATGGGTGAGAATATGAAAATCTCAGACAACTTCTATTACTTGAAGAGTTCAAGTATTGTGTCCATAGTGACATTAAGACTTATCTTGATGAGCATAAGGTCGAAACCTTGGAAAATACTGCTCGGTCTGCTGATGAGCATTTCTTAGCTCATAAAGTTTCTTTTGTAGGCAAGTCTTCCACTCAACAGTCTACTGGTAAAAAAGTATTTCAGCCTAATACAAGCCCTTCTAAATTTTAATCTGGCACAACCTTTAGAAATCAAGCTCCTGATAAGCTTGATCAAAAATCCTTGTCTCTTTCTACGTGCACCTATTGCAAGAAGAAAGGACACGTTATTTCTGATTGCTACAAATTGAAAAATAAGCATCAGTCAAGAAAGACCTATTCCAAATGCTCTTATTTCTAAGAGATCAAGGTCATGGTCATGTATTGAAAGCAATACATTTGTTGGACCTAATAAACCCAAGTCTGCTTTTATTATGGAGAATTATGAACCATTCATGTCAAAGGGTTCTATATCACTCTTGGGTGATTCGGTCAATCCCATCCCTATTAAAATTTTAAGGGATACAGGTGCTTCTCAGAGTCTTTTATTATCAGGTACTTTGCCTTTTTCTGAGAAGTCTTCTTCAAAGCAGAGTGTTCTTATTCAGGGAGCAGAGTGCGGCTTTGTTAATGTTCCTCTTCATTGTATAAATTTGTCATCAGACTTAGTCTCAGGACCAGCCACAGTCGAACAGAGTCTTCTTTACCCATTGAGGGCATTCATTTATTACTAGGCAATGACCTAGCTGGAGATAAGGTTGTGGTTAATCCACTTGTAACTGACAAAGCCTTGTTTGGATCAGAAAGCGGATTTATACCCAGCTTGTGCAGTTACTAGAGCTATGGCAAAGAAAGCTCTTGAGAATGATGTTGATCAGGAAAGTATTCCTTTAGCTGACACATGTATTGGTCAGGCTCTTGAGGAGGTCACTTTCACTCCTTGTTTGGATCAATCAAAAGGTATTGATCACAGTGATCCTCTTTTAACTACTGATTCTCTCTTTTCTAATCAAGGTGACAAATGACAATCACTTGTTGCTGAACAGGAAAAAGATCCCGAGATCTCCTGTTTGTTTCAAAGGGCCATTAGTGAAACTGAAGCCACTGAAGTACCTGTCTGTTATTTCATTAAAAATGGAATTTTTATGAGAAAATGGAGACCTCCCGTGGTACCTGCTGGTGACGAGAGGTCAGTGAACTATCAAATTGTAGTTCCAAAATAGTACAGACAGGAAATTTTTAGTCTGGCCCATGAAACTCCTTTGGCTGGTCATTTAGGGATTAATAAGCCTTATCACAAGATCTTGAATCACTTCTATTGGCCAAAATTAAAAGTGATGTTTGTAAATACTGTAGATATTGTCATACTTGTCAAATGGCAGGAAAATCCAATCAGAAGATACCAAAGGCTCATCTGCAACCTATTCCTGCATTTGACGAACCATTTAGCAGAATAATGGTTGACTGTGTCGGTCCCTTACCCAAGACCAAGTCAGGCAACCAATATTGTTGACCATAATGTGTGCGTCAACAAGATTCCCAAAGGCAATTCCTTTGAGGAATATTAAATCTAAAACAATAGTAAAAGCTTTGATAAAGTTCTTTACTCAGTTTGTCCTTCCCAAATCTGTCCAACCTGATCAAGGGTCAAATTTTATGTCTGGAATTTTCCGGCAATTTATATACAAATTAGATATCCAACAATTCAAATCTTCTGCCTATCAACCTGAGAGCCAAGGAGCTATAGAAAGATTTCATCAGACTTTGAAAAGTATGATTCGGTCATGTCATTTTGATAATGGGTAAAGATTGGGATGAAGGCATTCATTTACTATTGTTTGCTGTTAGGGAATTGGTTCAAGAAAAGCTTTAGGATTCAGTCCCTTTGAACTAGTTTTGGGACATACTGTGCATGGACCATTGAAGTTGTTGAAAGAGAAATTTCTTTCTAATGAAGATACTGAAATCAATCTTCTCGATTATGTTTCCAATTTCAAGTATAAGTTGTCAAAGGCTTGTGAGGTTGCAAGAGGTAATCTGCACTCTACTCAGTCAAAAATGAAATTAAGATATAATAAAAACTCCAAGGAAAGGAGTTTTCACCCTGGTGATAGAGTTCTGGCTCTCTTGCCCATACCACAAAATCCTCTTCAGGCCAAGTATTATTGTCCCTACACAGTTGAAAAGAAAGTAAATGATTTAAATTACATCATAAATACTCCTGGGAGGCAAAAACAAAAACAACTTTGCCACATAAACATGTTAAAGGAGTATATTGAGAGAGATAGCCAGGTTAATCAGGCAATTAATTTAGCTGTATCTGTCCCACTCAGTGAGGATTAAAGTGAATGAATGCAATTGGACATGACTGATTTTTGAGCGACAAATCTTCAGAATTCAGAAATTATGAATAATTTGGACCAGAAACTTTCATATTTGCAACAAGAAAAGAATGAACTTAACAGTTATTACTTGAATATGAACACTTATTTCCAGATGTTCCTGCAAGAACAAACAAAATTTACCATGACGTTGAAATTGTAAATTCCAAACCTGCGAAACAACACCCATACAGGATGAACCCTCTCAAACAGGAATACTTGAAAAAAGAAATTCAGTATTTGCTGGAGAATGATTTCATACAGCCTAGTAAAAAGTGACTGGAATTCACCATGCATACTTGCTCCAAAACCAGATAAAACTTTCCGTATGTGCATGGATTATAGAAAAGTGAACAGTGTGACTAAAACAGATTCATTTCCATTACCAAGAATTGATGACTGCATTGATAAAATTGGAAAAGCAAAGTATGTCACCATATTTGACCTTTTGAAAGGAGTTTGGCAAATTCCACTGATGGAAAGGGCAAAGGAAATTTCGGCATTCGTGACTCCAGATGGACTTTATCAATATAAAGTGATGCCGTTTGGGATGAAGGGTTCACCAAGTACTTTTCAACATTTAATGAACATGATTATCTCTGGTCTAGATAATTGTGATGCTTACATCGATGACATCATCATCTACAATGACAGCTGGAAAGAACATTTAGCAACAATTCGGAAATTCTTTGACAGACTCAGTGATGCAAGTTTGACAATTAATTTATCCAAAAATGAGTTCTGCCATGCTTGTGTAACATTTCTAGGACATATCGTGGGACATGGACAAGTTAAACTTATAGATGCTAAGGTCAAGACTATCTCTGAATTCCCTGTGCCTATCAGTAAAAAGCAATTGATGCGATTTTTAGGTATGGCTGGATACTATTTGAAATTTTGTTTCAATTTTTCCGTAACTGCTGAACTCCTGACAAATTTATTGAGCAAGAAAACCAAGTTTCGTTGGAGGCTTTTGATAAGTTAAAGGCCATACTTAAGGGTGCACATGTTCTTACAGCTCCAAATTTCAGTCAATCATTTAAACTGTCTGTTGATGCAAGTGATGTTGGGGTTGGAGCAGTATTAATTCAAGATAAAAATGGTGTTGATCATCCAGTGTGCTATTTTTCTAAGAAATTAAATAAGCACCAATGAAATTATTCAACAATCGAGAAGGAATGTTTGGCTTTGATATTGGCATTACAACATTTTTAAGTTTACATTAGTTCAGCTCCTTCTCCGATAATTGTGTTTAGTGATCACAACCCCCTTACTTTCATCGGCAAGATGAAAAACAAAAATCAGAAATTATCAAGGTGGAGTTTGTTGTTACAGGAATATAATATTGACATCAGGCACATCAAGGGAAAAGACAGTTTAATAGCAGACGCACTTTCCCATGTATAGAAATATATTATTTCATGCATACTTTGTATCATTCATAAGATTTCTTCTTATGTTATTTTTTTAAAATAAACCTCATGTATAACTGACCTATGGTAAAAGAAAGCTTTATTATATAAATCTTTCTTTTTCTTTTATGGGGGGAAGTGTTATGTATATTTAATTTAATTGGGTTTTTTTGTTAGTTTTAAATTTTTTAAATCCATTACATGTTATTGTAATGTAACTTTGTTTACTGGATTTGACATTATCCAGAAATTCAGTTCAGTTCTGTTTGACCTTTTTAAAATTTCATTGATAAGCAACTAATAATAGAAACATTGTATCTAGTTTCTGACCTTGTTTCAGAGTCAGTGTTAGTTTTGGTAAACAACTTTTTTCATTTATTTTTTTTATTCTTTCTCAGAGTAAGAATCATTAAGTTAAGTCAAGGCCTTACCTGGAGTACATGAAATGAAACGTGTTTATTGTTTCAAACTTCTAATTTTTCTAGAAGATTGACACTCATCCGAGAATCTGTGCATCTTAAACTAGTGTATAACTGTTGTCTTGATAGCGTTTAGTTCAGTCAGGCTCCAAACAATTGACACATTAAGTTATTATTAATGTTGTGACCAGTTTGAGTTGAAATTTTATTTTATTGAATTTCAAGTGATTCTTTTCCCTGGAAATACATAAGTGCTCCTACAAAATTCTTGGAGAAAGACATTCATTGAAATTTATACGGAATTCAAAACTGGAATAATATTTTTTGTGATTCAACAAGGAAGTGTTGACACAACAGTACTTTGCAGACTATAACAGATGTCATCACCTTCCATTTTGGATTTCATTGAGATTTGAACTCAGATTCATTTAGGACTTTTTATTAATAGGACTTCTATTTTTTAATTCTTGGATTATTTTTGGAAATGATTCATAAAACCGTAAGTTCTTTTTTAAATTTTTTTTAAATTTTAAATTTTTAAATTTGTTAAATTTTATGAGTACAGGTTTTGATTTGCTGCCTGTTTTTACAAAATAACCTCCATATAAACATATCTAAATTTGTTTAACAAAAAATGAAAAGGGCAAAATCCTGGACATTTTTAGACATTCCCATAAAATGTCTGGATATAGATTTAAGGACAAAAAAAGAGGACATGTTTGGTAACCTGCGGGACAGGCACTCCTTCAAGGCTGACATTTGCTACAATGTCAGGTTGGAGTATGATATTGTCCTCATCAGGCGTGTGTCTACATCTGTGTACAACATTTTCAAGAGCAGGGATGAGGTATTGCCATTGTCCCTGTGTAAGGCCTGGTATGTCCCCAATGGGTACACCATAAAGAATTGACTCCAATACTGGCTGAACAAATGCTACAGCTTGTCTTGCAAGAATGTATTGTCAGGAAGTGAGCTAGCTGGTCAGCTGGATGGTTGACTCAGTTACCAGGTGAAAAGATGTTATTGGATGAATGATTGGTGCAGTAATTGCCTGGGAGGGACATGTGACCAAACAGATAGATCGGCTAAATGGATCCCCTCATAACTCTGCATACTTTGGTGTGATCAGCCAGCATGTTGCACAGCTATATGAAATAATGGATTCATGGTCACTCATAAACCTAGATAAAAGGCAAGATGGCTGGGCTGTCTGGTCAGCTGGATGGCCAGCAATAGAATGATTGTGTACAGCCTGGACAGTGGCAAAAAGGATTGTCAAAGTCCAAAATATGCCATGTGCCCAGAGAACAGGCTCTAAGGCCACGTGTGCCCAGAGAACAGGCCCTAAGGCCATGTTCAGTCAAGCAGATGAACCTATGCCCACTGGGATGGGAAATAAAGGGAGGACAATCTCCAGTAGAATCCAATGATTGTGATAGATGACATGGGAACAAATTCACTCAAGGCCAGCAACTGTGTTGTTGATACTTGCAACAGTGGCTCCAACAATGTCAATGAAGAATGTGGGGCCAGCAACTCCACAACCCCTTGTTCTTCTAACTTAGGTGGACTCCATGTGTAATGGCTGCTGCCCACATTGTTCACATCATTATCGAATGGGGGAGAGTAAGTACCATGACGACCTCCACTACACTGGTCATCAATGATGTTTTATGATGCAGACTCAGCATTTCACATACCATTGTTCTTGACTTCCCACATCTTTGATCTAAATACCTTTTCTCAGTATTGTGGACCAGATTCCTTCTGACCATGATGTATCAACACTGTATGCTGCATTAGAGGAACACTTGGTACAAACTAGGCATGTCCTCTGTGGCTTTAAATCTCTTGCATTTAATGCATTTTGTTGCCATTATCTATGATTTTCTGAAAGAAGCTGAATGACTATATCTTCAGAAAATAAGCAGAGAATATCTATATATACAAATAATCAATACTAGCTGCTTAGATATGCGAGAAAATACAATGTGCACACAAACAACTAACAACGGGTAACAATAGCACAAGGTAAGAAGAAAAGTCCATAAATATGTAAAGTTCATATAATTGTCAACTAGTTTAAATAATAATGACTGCAACATGTAGTAAATATACTTACACACAATACTGTACCAACTTTATCAATGGATGATTGAAAATCCTCATATTTCTTTAATTTTGATAGGCACAGGATATGTTGTTAATCCTATCAAGCAAAAGCCAAACAAAACTGAGTAAACAACTAAAGTCAGTGGTAATCAGGGGAGGAAATGAGTAAGAGTTTGTTCCCTTTATTTACATGTTGCTTTTATGATGAAATTTGTTTTTTTTTGCAATAGGTAGTTCCCGAATGACATCATCAGCCGCCATATTTGTGGTCAGCTAGCAGATTTACTGTTGACTTTATACAGTGCTTGGAAGTTGAAATAAATTCATTGAATCTCAAGATACTTTTACGAAAGTTACATACATAAACAGAACGCAATTCAAGCTTTCTGTTAGTATCTATATTTGCGATTTATAAGTTGACTTTGCTTCAGTGTGCCTTGTTAAAATGGAAAATTTTGGTGATCGCATAAAGGAGAAACTGCCAGGTTGCCCATCGTCCAGGTAAAATGGGCAAAATATCGTCTGCTAGTGACGTCAGCGGGAAGCATCTATTGCTGGATTTGAGAGGTAGCCGAGCTTTTATCCTAACAATAAAGTAATTTGGTATTGTATTCAAAGAACAATAATGTAATTGGGTAATGTATTCAAAGAACAATAAAGTAATTTGGTATTGTGTTCAAAGAACAATAATGTAATTGGTTATTGTATTGAAAGAACAAACAAAGCCCTGACAAATTGGTTTCACTGCCTATAAAGTGAACGTGGTTGTGTCCCAAATGTATTAATGCAAATTTACCAATATTTCTGGATTTCATGGATATGAATTTTAAATGACAGTGGAAGAATAGGAATCTGATCCAAATATATCAAGTACTGATGAAAATGCCACTTTTTGCATAATGATGAAAATATAAAAATGTATGGTATTCCTTAATTTGATTTATTTTAACTGAAATTACTGGCCATTTATGAATATCAGTCAATTTACATGGTACCAGGAAGGAATTTCTTATGGAGGGGAGGTGAAAAGGGGCACCATCAGCAATAGAAAGTTGCATCTTTTTAGAACATAGAGGCACTTTTGTTTAAGGAAGTTGTGTTTTTCAGAACACAGGGCACTTTTTAAGAAAGTCATTTTTTTCAGAACACAGAGCACATTTTTAAGAAAGTCATTTTTTTCAGAACACAGGGCACTTTTTAAGAAAGTCATTTTTTTTCAGAACACAGGGCACTTTTTAAGAAAGTCATTTTTTTTCAGAACACAGGGCACTTTTTAAGAAAGTCATTTTTTTCAGAACACAGAGCACATTTTTAAGAAAGTCATTTTTTTCAGAACACAGGGCACTTTTTAAGAAAGTCACATTATTCAGAACATAGAGGCACTTTTTGAAAGAAAGTCACATTTTTAAGAATATGGAGGCACTTTTTGAAAGAAAGTCACATTTTTAAGAATATGGAGGCACATTTTTGTGATTAATAGGACTCAATACAGCTGATAAGATGCAGACTTTCATCTTTTGCGAATAAAAGCACATTCACATTTATCCTGTATTAATTAATCAGAAACAAAAGTTCTAGAGATGAGTGCAGCAGAGGAAAGGCTCTAGAATGGCTTAAGAGAGGAGTGGGCACTGAGGTAAGATGGGGTGAGTACTCATCTATTTTCGTCTAACTGAAGTACTGACTCAAACTCTACTTTTGTCTAACTGAAGTACTGACTCAAACTCTATTTTTGTCTAACTGAAGTACTGACTCAAACTCTACTTTTGTCTAACTGAAGTACTGACTCAAACTCTACTTTTGTCTAACTGAAGTACTGACTCAAACTCTATTTTTGTCTAACTGAAGTACTGATTTGAACTCTACTTTTGTCTAACTGAAGTACTGACTCAAACTTTACTTTTGTCTAACTGAAGTACTGACTCAAACTCTACTTTTGTCTAACTGAAGTACTGACTCAAACTCTATTTTTGTCCAACTGGAGTACTGACTCAAACTCTATTTTTGTCTAACTGAAGTACTGACTCAAACTGTACAGCTTGATTAATGCTTGGCTTTCTCAAGTTTAATTGCAAACACTGTACAAGTATGTTCTGTACTATTAACTGCATACTTGTTTCAAATTTAACTGTACAAGTAGGTTGTTGTTGTTGCTGTATGGTTTAATGCCATTTTCAGCTCAAGATAGGCTATACATGGCGGCCAGTATAAATGGTGGAGGAAGAACCTGGAAAAACCCCGGAAGGAACCACCGACCCATGAGAAGCTACTGGTAAGCTTTCTCACATACCCACATTGGCTGAATCCGAGACTCGAACCCGTGCTGACAGAGGTGAGATGGCAGTGATCCGTAACGGTGAGCGCCTTAGACCACTTGGCTACTCGGGGCCTCATACAAGTAGTTACTATGCTATCAACTGCACACACATACTATTCACAAGCTTAACTGTACAAGTATGTCCTGTGCTACTGACTGCACACATAATTATTTCAAAATTTAGAAGGTACTATGCTGTCTATTGACTGCACACATAATTATTTCAAATTTCGAAGGTACTATGCTGTCTATTGACTGCACACATAATTATTTCAAATTTCGAAGGTACTATGCTGTCTATTGACTGCATACATAATTATTTCAAATTTAGAAGGTACTATGCTGTCTATTGACTGCATACATAATTATTTCAAATTTAGAAGGTACTATGCTGTCTATTGACTGCATACATAATTATTTCAAATTTAGAAGGTACTATGCTGTCTATTGACTGAATACATAATTATTTCAAATTTAGAAGGTACTGTGCTGTCTATTGACTGCATCCACAAACTTATCTTAATTTTAATTGTACCAGCAAGTAATATTATCACAACAAGAGTCCTTGAAGGGACAGATGCTCTACTGGCCAAAAAGAATTTCCAGGAATTCAATATTAAACCATTTCTTCCATTGAAATGCTGAGTGTTGAAACCATCTCTTATATTCTTCAGCAATGACAAGATTTTCAAATTAGCTGCTATGGTGTACACGCTTGATGTCAGATTTAAATCATTTTCATTTAAAACCAACAAGATATCATAATAAATCTTTTGGTGGAAAAAGCCCCATGGTAATATGACTTTCCATTTTGGTGAAGTAATGATAACAAGATTTTCATGATAGCTGCCATGGTGGCCATACTGGATACCAGACTGGTCCCATTTCCATTTAGAACCAAACAGATAAAAAGAGAAGTCTTTTGGTGAAAGCACAAAATGAATATGAACAGCCAGCAAGAAGTAGTGATAACGATTTTAGACAACCACTGTAGTGGCCATATTGGCATGTTTCATATAGGACAAACATGACTAATATGATGTCATCTGGCAAAACCCCCAATGTTAATATGACCATCCATTCAAAAGGAATACAAATTTCAAGATGGCCATATTGGATGTGCAAGCAGATGCGTTTTCATGTAGGACCAACTATACATCTTAAGAAGTCTTCTGATGAAAACCCCATGCCGATATGACTGTCCATTCTGGATGTCTAGTATTGACAAGATTTTCCAAGATGGCCACTGTGGTGGCCATTTTTGATTAGTTCGATAAATCAAACCCTGAAATCTGTGTTGATACTGATGGATGATATGTGGGTCTGATGTCACCTGTTCATATTTAATGTGCAATTTTTCTGCATGCAAATCTTTCCAGAACAAACCTGCGTACACTTTAGACAAACACCGGTTAACTGGTAACAGCCATTTCTAGCAAAAAATTCAAAATGGCCACAGGACAGATGGTTTGCTATTCCACTTAGATTTACAAGTCACCAAATATAGGATTTGCTCCACAAATATAATGTACATGTCACCAAAAGAACCCTTTATCTTATGATAGATCATACCATAACTTGTGCTAATGGATGGATGGAGGACAGATGATGGACAACAGGTCATACCGTAAGTTCTTTACATCTCTGATCAGTAGAGCTAAAAGTTACATATAATATAAAAAATAAAAATTTGATATAAAAGCTAATAGTTATTTACAAAATGGATAAGAATGAAAAGGAATTCAATTCTTTTTGAGGGACACTTAAAAGCAAGAATTAGTTATCAAAGAGAAATACTGAGTATCCTAACTTATAATGGGAGTCCTTTCAAGGGACCGATACTATACTGGTCAAAATGATTTTCCAAGATTTTTATTTTTAACTGCTGAGTGTTAAAACTGTCTGTTATTCTCGTGAGATGTAATTTTAAAATCAGCCATTGTGGAAGCCATACTAGATGTAAAAATGGCACTATTTCCACTTAGGCCAAACTAGACACCATTGGAAGACTTTTGGTAAAAACCCCATTCCAATATGACCATCCATTCAGAAGAATTACTGGCAAGATAGGTTCATTGTGGTCATATTGGAAGTCAGACTGGCATCCTTTTTGTCCAGGACCAACTTGACATCATAATAAGTCTACTGGTGAAAGCCATGTCAATATGATTTTCCATTTAGGAAAAGCTGCAATGACAATATTATCAAGGTGGCTGCCATGGTGACAATACTTGATGTCAGACTGGCACCATTTTAAAGAGGTCTTCTGGTGAAAATCCAATGTTCATATGGCTTTCCATCTAGAACAAGTAGCAGTAAATTTTTAAGATGCCTGCTGCGGTGACAAAATTGGATATCAGATTGGCACAATATAATGTGCATTGCTCTTGCTACGGCAAACGAAGAATTGTTCAAAAACAAAGACTCTGTACATGACAGCTGTTTTGATTGGTTGCTGAGTGATTTATAAACTTGTCCATATTAATGCACACTATTTTTACCATGAGAACAGTAGTGAGTGGGTCATTTATGGTTGTGAATAAACAACACTTAAGCAACCACATAAGCAATAATTTATACACAACAAAAACCAGTGGTAAAATATTTGTTAACATGTATGTTTCGCCAAGGGGGACTGTCTGCTGCTACTGATGAATTCAGTTCATTCTGTCAGCGAGCGATTTAGTGGCAAATGAATGGGCACAACAGGGTTGTACACAGGTCATAACTGGACTGTGAAACTCCCTGATAAAATGTTATGGATAACCCTTGAGTATAGTTTCTTCAGTGTAAACTGAAGGAGCCCAGAGAAGACTGTCAGGTTAACAAAACAGGATTTTCAAGATGGCCACTAAAACATTATAATGGTCATACTGTATGTGTGATTGGCATAATTTTCATCCAGGGCAAACTCAACACCATAAAAAGTCAGTGAAAACCACATGTTGATAAGACTTTCCATTTAGGAGGATTAGTGACAAGAAGGTTTTCAAAAATGACAATATGGGATGTCTGGACAGTACCATTTTCATTTAGGACCAACCAAACATAAGAAGTCTTCAGGGTGAAAACAGTTTTTTCATGGACAATTAAGTGAATGGCTGAGCTCCATTCTTACGAGTTTATGATAATATATTTTACCTGAATTTCTCTTTAGTTTTTATGTGTATCTGAAATACAAAATAAAATGCTATGGACTTTATTTTAGTTTTGAATATTCCAAAGCACTTCATTGTCATTTGATTATTTGACTGAAACCCAATGATTTGCATGATCGGCTGCTTTCTCCTAATTTAATTCCATTGTGCAAGGTAGCTATCAAGCTTGTTTACATGTGTTACATTATAAGGACATAGGTCTCTTGAGAAAATAAGAAAGAAAAAGACACATTCTCACAAAGTACAGTAATGAACAATATCCATTCATGAGTATATGGTTTCTTAAAGACAAAATAGAAGAGTAAATGAAAATGCATTGGCATGTTTATAAAGGAAGGATCAAACGTACGAGGGGGAATGTTTTACTTTATACCTTGATGAAAGCTACAAGTACAGTAATATCCAGAAAGCTACAAGTACAGTAATATACAGAAAGCTACAAGTACAGTAATATCTGTAAAGCAAATTGCCAATATAGATTGAACAAAAAGGCACTTATAGATTCAACATAAAGGCACTTACATATTCAACAAAAAGGCACTTACTGATTCAACAAAAATGCACTTATAGATTCAATAAAAAGGCACTTATGGATTTGCAAGCACCAAATTTAATCTTAGAGCAATTGTACGTAAAATTATTGATAAATTCAGGTAGGAATGAAACATAATATTTAACTAAATCTGTCATTATCATTGACAAGTTCAGGCAGGAGTGAAAAAACAAAAACAATATATAATTTGATCTTTCCTTATTGTTGACAAATCAGGTACGATTCAAAAACAATATATAACTAGATCTGTCATCATTATTGCCGACAAATTCAGACATGACTGAAAAACAATATAACTAAATCTGTCATCATTGTTGACAAGTTCAGGTAGGAGTGAAAAAAAACAAGGAATAACTAAATCTGTCATCATTGTTGACAAATTTAGGCATGATTGAAAACAATATATAACTAAATCAGTCGATGTTATTGACAAGTTCACATATGACTAAAATACAACATATAACTAATTCTGCCAATGGATATTATGTACTCTGCTTTGACCAGTTCTTGGTATTTATTTCATACGTTGCTCACCATATACAGTATTCCCTGATTATAATGCTGTCCATGAGAACCATTGAGTATACCACCTTATAGTGAGATCACTTTATAATGAAGTCCATAAAACATTTTTACTAACATTCTCTCACAATAAGGCCCTTCAACATAATACAGTTCCCATTATAAGGTTAAGTATGGTCATGGATTAGACTTCATCGAGTGGTAGTAGAATAATATATATTACGTACTTAATCACAAGGCATTCTCATTACAATGCGGTGTGCTCAGCGACTTCCATGGTCAGTACTATAATAAGGGAGTACTGTATCATGTACTTCATTATAAGGCATTCTCACTATAAGGCAATATTTTCTTTAACTCCCATGGACAGCAATTTAATGAGTGCTGTATGTGCTTAAACTGATGTACCCCCCCACTTTCATTAGAAGTAGACAAGGGTAGTTTTGTAGAGGAAAGTGAATGACAAATATGATAACACAGTAAATGAGTTAAGGCACAAAGGAAAACATTTGATAATCAAGAACAATGGCAAACCAGGCAAGGTACAGGATTGTGACAGTTACTTTGAGTACAACATTTTGCAGCTGCCATAACTCCACTAACATCTCATCAATATCAGGCTACATAGCAAATTTGGTTGAAATCCAAAAATAACTATGCTATGGTGCAGAAATGACCTTGTTACACTTATTTTTCAGTTAAAATATAACGTATGTTAAACTGGGAAAGTGGGGGGAGGCTGCCTAAAAAATGTACTTTTCAGTGAGAATTGAAAGAAAGTATGTTACCAAGGCAAACCACACCACTTGTATTAAACATTTGAAGTTCCTGTATCTGCCCATGATATATCTACATGGTAAGAAAATGTGTGTGTGTGTGTGTGTTCCATCCACTCAATAACTCTGAATTAATGCTTCCCCAACAATATAAAGCTATAATTTGCTTTGTCTGCATAATGATAGATAAGTTGTTCTACTAGTTATGGAATTCATCAACTGCTGTCTCAATTTCCTTGCATTTGAACTATAGGTGTCTAATAGCAGTTTCCAGTCTACGAACCTTGAATCTAACAAAAACCTGATCTACTGAATAAAAATCTGATATCCGTAGTTTCATTTGATTCATCATTGTCCAAAAAAGGGTACAATGATAAGTGATAAGTGCACATCTAATAAAAAAAAAACGTACATAATTTTTATTTTGTACACGGTTATGACTGAAAAAACAATAAAAATAATATTGGAAATGGGGTGAAAGTTACCTTTCACTAAAGCAAACTTAACAATGCAAAATAATGCCATGTATCTTAGCTAAAAGTGGAATGTAGGTAAAAGACTATTACTGTACTGTAATACAAAAATGCTTGAAAAATGAGTTACAGCCATATTTCTCTACCAGTGCTTGTACCATGATGTAGATGTATAAGTACGTTTGAATGTTATTAAAAATTTCCAACACAATAATTGATTGGTCAGTTTTATGCTGCAAGCACTGAGCAACCAACTTGGACCAAACAAGAAAGTTTCCAATTCACCACAAATGTCAAAAGCATAGTGAAAATTCTAAAATTGCAAAAATATATATGAAATTTTCTGTTGTTATTTCAGAGTTCATCATAAGTACCTAAGCATACAACACATGGTACTGTGCATACAAGACATGGTACTATGTATACAATACATGGTACTGTGCACACAATACATGGTACACAATTCATGGTACTCTGCATACAACACATGGTACTGTACATACAACACATGGTACTGCACACACAATACATGGTATTGTGCATACAAAACATGGTACTGTGCATACAAGACATGGTACTGTACATACAACATATGGTGCTGTGCATATAATACATGGTACTGTACACACAATACATGGTACTGTGCATACAATACATGGTACTGTGCATATAACACATTGTATGGCACATGCAATGCATGGTACTATGCATACAACACATGGTACTGTGCATACTGTTATGAATATGTAATTAAATTGCTTGTGTGTTAGTTTTAAAATTCTTTTTTATTTTAATTTTGTTTCATTGCATTTTATTGTAATGATAATTTTCATTGGATTTAAGTCTTCAGAAAATTGACTTGACCTGATTAGATTATAAGATTTCTTCAGCACTATTTTTAGCTCAGTTTTTGTAAACATTGAGTGAAAATGATTGGCTATTGCCAGGGTCTTTTACAATCTATGTGTTAGCTCTGTTGTAAACGGTTTTATTTTTAAATTCATTTCCAGCGTGAGAATCTGATTCTTAGGTAGGGCTGTTCTTGTGTACGTGATGGGCGGCGTTTTATTTGTTGCGCTATTCAATGTTAAGAGACCATGTGACCCATCACGCGGGAATGAAATGACGCTTTAGCTGGGTTTAATACTCATTCTCAGAGCTTTTCAGTCAGTTGTATTCTTACACCTTGAGGGAACAAGGTGTTTCTATTGTTGTTGCCAAATTGTTTTGAAGTTCATCTATTTTTTGGAATTTAATAATTTATTCTCTAGAAGACTAAACAAGTGCTTCATATTTATAAAAGTTCTGGGAGAAAGAAATTCAGTGGAAATTTATTCTGGAGTTTAATGGAAACATTATAAACTGTGATTCAACAAGGATCTGTTACCATCAGTACAGACATCATCTGACGTCATCGCCTCCATATTGGAATTTCATCGAGATTCGAACCCAGATCAAGTTAGAACTGTTTAGCGATAGGACTTATATTTTTTCAATCTTAGGATTAAATTTTGGATTATATTCACAAACCGTAAGTCCTATTTTCTATTTTTTATGTTGTTTTCTAGGGAAATAAATTATTTTGTTAACATTTACAAGGCTTGTTGACTTCACTCTTTTCTCTTGTTATATTTGTACAAGCCTACATGTACCAATACAATGCATGGTACTATGCATACAATGCATGGCACTGTGCATTCAACACATGGTACACAATACATGGTGCTGTGCATACAAAACATGGTACTGCACATATAATACATGGTACTGTGCACACTATACATGGTGCTATGCACACAATACATGGTACTGTGCATACATGTTACTGTGCATACAACACACGGTACTGTGCATACAACACATGGTACTGTGTGCACAATACACAGTACTGTGCACACAATATATACTACTGTGCATACAATACATGGTACTATGCATACAACACATGGTACTGTACATACAACACATTGTACTGTGCACACAATACATGGTATGGTGTACACAACACATAGTACTGTGCACATACAATACACGGTACTGTGTGCATACAATACATGGCATTGTGTGTATACAATATGTGGTACTGTGTGCATACAATACATGGTACTGTGTACACAAAATATGGTACTGTGCACATACATGGCACTGTTTGCATACAATACATGGCACTGTGTACACAAAACATGGTACTGTGCATACAATGTATGGTAATATGCACCTGACTGTGTAGCACAGACCCTGATCTGCTGTCACATAATGATGTGAGAAATGAGTGTCTAAGCTACATCATGAATAGATCAAATAACATAGACCCTTAACAGCTTTAATATAATGAATTGGCAGCTCAGAGTCTATGCTTACTCATATATAGAACAGTGTAGACCCTAGTATGCTGCCACATAAAGAATTGACAGATCAGAGTCAATGCTGACAAACACCATAGATCATGATTTGCTGGAGTATTATGTGCCAACATATCTAGGGAGCTCTGGGTCTATGCTTTGCAGTTCAGTGTACCTTATACAAAGGTAAATACCATGTCTTAGCAAAGGATTCTTGTCCGTATTATACAGTGGTTCTTCACTATAACACTATTCTGGGGATCTGTAAAACCATACTGCCTTGCAAATCAGGTGATCTTATACTGCCTTACAAGTCAGGTTGCCTTATATTGCCTTATAAGTCAGGTTGTTGTACAAGTCAGGTTGCCTTATAAGTAAGGTTGTTTTACAAGTTAGGTTGGCTTGTACTGTAAGTCAGGATTCCTTATACTGCCTTACAGGTCAAGTTAGCTTATACTGCCTTATAAGTCAGATGGCCTTATAAGTCAGACTGTTTTACAAGTCAGCTTGCCTCATACTACCTAATCAGTCAGGTTGCTTTATACTGTCTATTAAGTCCAGTTGTTTTATAACAAGGAAGGTTCAATATCAAAACTATATTTATCAAAAAGAAAAAATCCATGACCTAATGTACATTCAGGGGTTGTAATATCTCCAAAAATCCACCTGTGCATTCAGGCAAGTACAAATATTTTTACTGACCTTGAAAGTCTACTGGCCCATGCAGGCAAGTACAAATATCTTTCACTAGCCCCAAATAAACTCTTTCTCAACCATCATCTATTATTGAAATATAAAGACTGCTACTGTTACTGACTTAAATTCAACTGTGTGAAAGGTTGTTTTCTGAACTATTTCTGTTACCCTTCTAAAATAAGTTGTAATTAAAAACTGAGATCAGTTGGTTGTCCCTTGAGAAAGCATTTATTAGTACCGAGTGAGAGAAAAGTGATTCATCAAAACATAAGGAAAGCATGATTAAGTTGATAGTGTGGGCTTTCAATGAACCAAGTTAGAGAGAAGTATTCTGTGTAGCACAACCTTTCATTAATTCATTTTCCAATGGAGCTTATATTCAGTTTCACCACAAACCGGGGTAGAAAACACATTTATTGGTTACTTCTGATCGCATCCAAACACATCTGCTTTAGATTTTCATTTTGCCAGATGAATCAATGAATTAAAGATGTGGGCATTTTGCTTGTGTATAAGCAGATGGCTTTTTTTTTATTATTGAACAAATGACTTTTATGTCCTGGCTTTTCTTATTACTGAACAAATGACTTTTATGTCCTGGCTTTTCTTATTACTGAACAAATGACTTTTATGTCCTGGCTTTTCTTATTACTGAACAAATGACTTTTATGTCCTGGCTTTTCTTATTACTGAACAAATGATTTTTATGTCCTGGCTTTTCTTATTACTAACAAATGACTTTTATGTCCTGGCTTTTCTTATTACTGAACAAATGACTTTTATGTCCTGGCTTTTCTTATTACTGAACAAATGACTTTTATGTCCTGGCTTTTCTTATTACTAACAAATGACTTTTATGTCCTGGCTTTTCTTATTACTAACAAATGACTTTTATGTCCTGGCTTTTCTTATTACTAACAAATGACTTTTATGTCCTGGCTTTTCTTATTACTAACAAATGACTTTTATCTCCTGGCTTTTCTTATTACTAACAAATGACTTTTATGTCCTGGCTTTTCTTATTACTAACAAATGACTTTTATGTCCTGGCTTTTCTTATTACTGAACAAATGACTTTTATCTCCTGGCTTTTCTTATTACTAACAAATGACTTTTATCTCCTGGCTTTTCTTATTACTGAACAAATGACTTTTATGTCCTGGCTTTTCTTATTACTGAACAAATGACTTTTATGTCCTGGCTTTTCTTATTACTGAACAAATGACTTTTATGTCCTGGCTTTTCTTATTACTAACAAATGACTTTTATGTCCTGGCTTTTCTTATTACTAACAAATGACTTTTATGTCCTGGCTTTTCTTATTACTAACAAATGACTTTTATGTCCTGGCTTTTCTTATTACTGAACAAATGACTTTTATGTCCTGGCTTTTCTTATTACTGAACAAATGACTTTTATGTCCTGGCTTTTCTTATTACTGAACAAATGACTTTTATGTCCTGGCTTTTCTTATTACTAACAAATGACTTTTATGTCCTGGCTTTTCTTATTACTAACAAATGACTTTTATGTCCTGGCTTTTCTTATTACTAACAAATGACTTTTCTGTCCTGGCTTTTCTTATTACTAACAAATGACTTTTATGTCCTGGCTTCATCATACTCCTAATCTCAGACTTTACCATACATATTATAAAGGTTCATCTGTCCACGTCAAGTTCAGAATGATCATTTTGACCTAATGACAGGAAGTTTAAAATCTAGACACAAACTGAGGTTCCTGAATCTGTAATTGTCAGCATAAAGTAAAAATCTGGTCCTAAAAATTATCTTTCTTAGGTTGTATTTTTTAACATAAGTAGAAAGTTTATCATTTTCGGTATCATCCTAGAGCACCATTTTACCCATTTCTGTAAAACCACAAGCATTTATTGTATCATGAATTATGCTAATGCAATAGAGTTCAAAATGTGGGTACTGCCACATGACATAAAAATGTGGCATGCAGAGATAAATAGTTAAAGAGAAACACCAGTCAACCCTGACTCATCATTCATATGACCAGATGAGGAACTGAAAAATTCACTGGAGATTTTCACTTGCTATTTCGACCAGTGAATTTTCAACCCCTAGTGTTACATGAGAACTGCACTATACTGAGGCACCTTATAATCAGGGGCAACTGTACCTTACACAATTCTGAAAATGTAGCATAAATATGAAATTTTTACATTGCAATATTTTACATGCGAATGTATAGGGTTTAATGGCACTCAGAACAATGGTGATTATAAAATGCCAATGACATTGGAAATCTACCAATAACTTAAACAAAATGTAGCATTAAGGATATGATAATACCCTATTTTTTCCAAATGTGAACTGTATGGACCCTGATCTGCAATCCCATAATGCATTGGTAGATCAATATCTATGCTGTACAGTTTGATGCATGAAGTAAATGAGAATATATGTTAGATGGATAATTCTTGGACCCAAACATGAATAACAATTTCCATATTATCATAATTGCAATATTCAATATTAATAATGTGTTTCTTAAGCTGATTACTGGATACAAATACATGTGACAATAATATCTTAATCACATCAATTATACAATGGCAAATAATAAACAGTGAGATGTCTGTGTCCTAGACATAACACTACACAGTGACATGTATCAGACAATGCACAATAACATGTCTGTTTTAAAAGACATAACAAGGCACAGGGATTAGTCTGTGTCCATGGCAACATTAAGAAGTGATACAATCCTATTATAATGTGCTATATTATAACACAGCGGCATCACAGCTCCCTATTTTTTGTCTTAGATCTCCCATAACACTACTCAAAACATCAACTAATCAGACACAGAGATAAAAATAATTAGATCAAATTTCAGAAACCTATACAGATAATAATTTATTTTCTTACACAGCAATGAGCAACTTTCATTGAGCACGAGACCTTCTAATCATAATTGGTATTTCTCCACTCCCACTCCCAACACCTGTTCATCCAATTTATTCTCATCTTTGCTACATAATGGTTTACTACATAATGTGGCTGATAGTTATGGACTTCAACAACTGTATTATAATTGGGTCCCCTGTATGTCTATGGACTTCAACAACTGTATTATAATGAGGTTCCCATGTATGTCTATATCAAACCAACAACTGCATTATAAAGGGTTTATCATGTATGTCTATGGATTCCAACAACTGTATTCTAACAAGATTCCCCAGTATGTCTATGGATTCCAACTGTATTCTAACAAGATTCCCCAGTATGTCTATGGATTCCAACAACTGTATTCTAACAAGATTCCCCAGTATGTCTATGGACTCCAACAACCATACTATAGTAAGGTTCACCCATATGTTTACGTCAAACCAACAACTGTAATATAAATGAGTTCACCTGTATGTCTATGGCCTTGAACAACTGTATTAAAACTAAGGTACCTCTGTATATCTATGGACTCCAACAAATGTATTAAAATTAAAGTACCACTGTATGTCTATGGCCTTGAACAACTGTATTAAAACTAAGGTACTTCTGTATGTCTATGGACTCCAACAACAGTATTATAATAAGGTACCACTGTGTGTCTATGGACTCCAACAACCATATTATAATTAGGTTCACCCAAATGGACTCCAATAACTCCATTATAAAGGGGTTCCCCTGTATGTCTATGTCAAAGACACAAACAACTCCATATGTGTGAAATAATAGCATCCCCACATATAAGCATGTTACTCAAACATCCAATGTCTATATCAGAAATGTTGCATACATAAGTAATATCCTGCTTGCTTTAATCAATCACATAAAACAGGGCTACATTCAAATAGCATAGTGACTATTTCAGGAAATTACACAGCATCCCCATCCTGACCCCTGTTGGGGTACATGTTCCTCTTTGAATCCTTCAGAACTTGTCAAAATGTTGTCAGCAGTATTAGGCTCTGGAGTTTTCTCAATCATGATGCTGGTATTCTCCTTTTCATGCTCTTCCTTTGGTTGACTATTCCTCAATATATTTCGACAAATGTCCAAGAAAGGCTGAAAAAATTACATGGAAACATTTTACACCGAAATCAATCTGATACAATGTAAATCACAACAATTTTTAATAATAAGAGAATTAAATTTGGCAAAATTATCTACATAAATTCCTACATATACAATGAACAAGTGACCGATGATTTGTTATTTGCAAAAATTTCATGCTGAATTAATTATAGTTAGAAAAATAGGCCATTATATAACAATTTACAGTAATTTGATAACAATGATGACAACCAAATAGATAAATTAATTTAATGATAATATTAGTTACACTTTCAACGTGGTGATTTGGATTTTATCACCCTCTTTAATTTTTGTATTTCCTGAGGCTGATGCCTCAGGAAGTACCAATTTAAGGAGTGTGATAAAATTCAATACATGCCATCAAAAGACATTGTAACAAAAATGTATTACCCCTTAGAGCTTTTTTCCTCTCCCAAAGTAGCAATGTAACAAATTTATTACACTTAATAGCTTTTTTTCTTCACCCAAAATAGCACTGCAACAATTTTATTACCTCCTAGGGCTTTTTCTTCCACCAAAGCAGTGGTGTAACAAATTTATTGCACTTACAGCTTTATTCTTCTCCCAAAGTAGCAATGTAACAAATTTCATACCCCTTAGAGCTTTTTTCTCCCCCAAAGGAGCAGGAAAAACAAAAAAAAAACAAGCAGCATGGCTTAAAGTCAAGTTAAAATCAACTGTTACTAATCTTCAACATTATAAAAGTGCAACATTTAGTTCAACTGTAAACTTCTTTTGAAAAATTTAACAGTGCAATATTTAGATCCACTGTAAACTTCTTGAAAAATGTAACAGTGCAATATTTAGATCAACTGTAAACTTCTTGAAAAATGTAACAGTGCAATATTTAGATCAACTGTAAACTTCTTGAAAAATTTAACAGTGCAATATTTACAAACAAATAAAATCTTCAATTAAAAAACAGTTTATCAATGAATGAAGAGATACAGATCAATGAATGAAGAGATACAGATCAATGAATGGAGAGATACAGATCAATGAATTAAGAGATACAGATCAATGATACAGATCAATGAATTAAGAGATACAGATCAATGATACAGATCAATGAATGAAGAGATACAGATCAATGAATGGAGAGATACAGATCAATGAATGAAGAGATACAGATCAATGAATTAAGAGATACAGATCAATGAATCATGATACAGATCAATGAATGGAGAGATACAGCTCAATGAATCAAGAGATACAGATCAATGAATTAAGAGATACAGATCAATGAATCAAAAGATACAGATCAATGAATTAAGAGATACAGATCAATGAATGGAGAGATACAGATCAATGAATTAAGAAATACAGATCAATGAATTAAGAGATACAGATCAATGAATCAAAAGATACAGATCAATGAATTAAAAGATACAGCTTTTGTTGAAAATTAAGTGCTCTGTCAGTTTATCTTTGTTGAAAAATGATCTGAATCAATCCGATTTGAATCAATCCAATCTTGCATTCATTAACATAGGAAAATATCTTCTAACTTGATCTCAGATCTGATAATTTGTTACTTGTGATACATTCCCCACACTATCCATTTCATCAAAGTCAGAGAATGGCTGATCGACGTCAATTCCATCTGTATGCAAACCAAAATCATTAGAAGTGGTTTGCTCTCTTTAAAAAGGGCCAATGCTTCTAGCAGATGCCTCGTTTGTGGCAGAATTTGAAACTGAGTGTTTGTGTGTGGATGGGAATGGGAAGAGTACATAAATGAGATTTTTCCATGGATAGCATTGTAATAGCTCATCCCATCAGGAATATCTCCTGACCTGAAACCCTGTGTTAGATGGATAGTGACTTGACAGACTCGTTATCTGTTAAGAGAAATAATTTGAGCCTGCAAAACTCTGCTTCTCATCAGAATTATTACAGCAGCAGTATGGATGGATTGATTTATGTAGGATATACATACATACACACATCAATTACAGCTGTTAGTCATGAATGAAGAATGTGTATCCATTCCAAACCGATGTTAAGAACACCGAACATCATCATTTTAATGGAATAAATCTAACGGTGACTGCGAGAAACAATCAAGACTGGGATTAGATTCAGTCAGATAATTCAATTCAGACAGATACTTCTCAGAAGATTTAACTGAACAGTAAGGTAAGTCTTTATCTACCGCCATTTTTCCTGTAAACCACTCTTTTCAACCACTTAATAATTCTGGTCAATTCCTTTTTGGGTCTAATTATGTACTTAGTACCGGTTTCAGGACTGTGATGCACAGAAAATGTACTCTTGTCCATATTAATGATGCTTTTATCCCCTTGGCAACAAAAATACAGCATGATCATGAAATGAACTTCCTTGCACAATTTTGTGTGTTGTATTTGGATTCAAATATATAGTGTCATATATTTTCTGAAAGATCAGATTCAGCAATAGGGGTTGTACTTACTACTCAAATATATTACAAATATTTTGATAAATACATCACATAATTAAAATATATATTTCGAATTGACAGAATGGATGTGGTATGTTTACGCCATTGCCACTGACACTATTTGTACACCCCATGAATGTCACATGATTTTCATACATCCAGCTCAAATTCCATGCACATAAAGAGAACTGCAAATATGGACCAATCAAATACCTACAAATTTCTCTAAGGGGTAGTAACTACAGTACCTTTATAATCAAGATTTAGTAACAACATGCAAGCTTGTCTAGTCAGTCAAGACTTTGGTAACAGTATGCAAGCTTGTCTAGAAGGTCAAGACTTGGTAAGCAAGCTTGTCTAGAAGGTCAAGTCATAGTAACATCATGCAAGCTTGTCTAGAAGGTCAAGACATAGTAACATCATGCAAGCTTGTCTAGAAGGTCAAGACTTTGCATGCAAGCTTGTCTAGACAGTCAATACTTGGTAACAGCATGCAAGCTTGTCTGGTCAGTTAAGACTTGCCAACAGTATGCAAGCTTGTCTAGATTGTCAAGACTTGGAAAGCAAGCTTGTCTAGAAGGTCAAGACTTGGTAACAGCATGCAAGCTTGTTTAGAAGGTCAAGACTTGGTAAGCAAGCTTGTCTAGAAGGTCAAACCTTGGTAACAGTATGCAAGCTTGTCTAGAAGGTCAAGACTTGGTAACAGCATGCAAGCTTGTCTAGAAGGTCAAGACTTGGTAACTAAGCTTGTCTAGAAGGTCAAGACTTGGTAACAGAATGCAAGCTTGTCTAGACAGTCAAGACATAGTAACAGCATGCAGGCTTGTCTAGAAGGTCAGGACTTAGCATGCAAGCTCGTCTAGACAGTCAATACTTGGTAACAGCATGCAAGCTTGTCTAGTCAGTCAAGGCTTGCCAACAGTATGCAAGCTTGTCTAGACAGTCAAGACTTGGTAAGCAAGCTTGTCTAGATAGTCAAGACTTGGTAACAGTATACAACCTTGTCTAGACACAGTAAAGACTGAGTAACAGAATACAAGCTTGACTAGACACAGTAAAGACTGAGTAACAGTATGCAAGCTTGTCTAGATACAGTCAAGACTCAGTAACTGCATGCAAGCTTGTCTAGTCAAGACTTAGTACTCAAGCTTGTCTTGATACAGTAAAGACTTAGTAACAGTGTGCAGGTTTGTGTAGAAGGTCAAGACTTGGTAACAGTATGCAAGCTTGTCTAGATAGTCAAGTCTTAGTAACAGTATATGCAAGCTTTTATAGATAGTCAAGTCTTAGTATGTAAGCTTGTCTAGATACAGTCAAGACTTAGCAACAGTATGCAAGCTTTTCTAGATAGTCAAGACATAGTAACATATGCAAGCTTGTCTAGATACAATCAAGACAGTAACATATGCAAGCATGTCTAGATACAGTCAAGACTTAGTAACATATGCAAACTTGTCTAGTCAAGACTTAGTAACATAAGCAAGCTTGTCTAGATACAGTTAAGACTTAACAACAGTATGCAAGATTGTCTAGATACAGTCAAGACTTAGTAACAGTATGCAAGCTTGTCTAGATAGTCAAGACTTAGTAACATATGCAAGCTTGTCTATATACAGTCAAGACTCAGTAACAGTATGCAAGCTTGTCTAGATAGTCAAGACATAGTATGTAAGCCTGTCTAGATAGACAAGACTAAGTATCAGTATTCAAGCTTGTCTAGATAGTCAAGACATAGCATGTAAGCCTGTCTAGATAGACAAGACTAAGTATCAGTATTCAAGCTTGTCTAGATAGTCAAGACATAGTATGTAAGCCTGTCTAGATAGACAAGACTAAGTATCAGTATTCAAGCTTGTCTAGATAGTCAAGACATAGTATGTAAGATTGTCTAGATAGACAAGACTTAGTATCAGTATTCAAGCTTGTCTAGATAGTCAAGACATAGTATGTAAGATTGTCTAGATAGTCAAGACATAGCATGTAAGCCTGTCTAGATAGACAAGACTTAGTATCAGTATTCAAGCTTGTCCAGATAGTCAAGACATAGTATGCAAGCTTGTCCAGATAGTCAAGACTTAGTAACATATGCAAGCATGTTGAGATACAGAGTCAAACTTTTAACAAAGTCATTAGGAGCGAACTGGGATATCTTGCATGAAGGCGTTCCACCTGAGAATATCAGGGGCTTTCTAAAAATGCGTGGTGTATATAAAATAATTTGACTTGACATTTTAATGATTTTAATTTTGCCTTTATCTTTGTATGTATGCATTTTTGGGGGATACCTAAACCTATCTGGCCTACATACATACATACATACATACATACATACATACATACATACATACATACATAAACACACAGTAACATACATAAATACATACTCAAAACAAAATTTTAAACACATATTCAATGATACTACATACCTTTTCTAAATTGTTCTTCATTTTCGCACTTGCTTCAAAAAATTCAATATTGTTTTCATCAGCAAACTGCATTCAAAAAGAAAAAATAAGACAAATTTTACTATAATTGTAAGCAGACTTAATACAAAATTAGCTTAAGAACATTAATGTGGTTCTTTTCAAAATGCTTTTCAATGCTCACCTGGCTAACATCTACCTAAATGCCACACATGAATGCAGTTGGTCAAGAAATCTGGTCAGTAGGATGCTTTCTGACATCTAACAGTTTCTCTATATTTAATGACAATGACCATATCTGATGGTAAATTGCATCATATACATACACAAGAAAGGTCTTCATGGCAAGATGCTTTGTGACAAATCTGGTCAAATTCTGTTCAGTCGCTTTTTGATAATAAGTCACTGAAAGGTTTTTCTACTCTTAGTAAGAGTGACTTTCGACAATAGGTCATTGAAAGGTTTTTCTATTCTTAGTAACAGTGGCTTTTGACAATAGGTCATTGAAAGGTTTTTCTACTCTTAGTAACAACAGCTGTATTTGAAGGCAGATGAGGATCTTTGGTGTAAAGATCTTTTACCAAGATGCTTTCAGTCAAATTCTGTAGAGTGGTTTTTGATTTCATTGTTTTCTATTTTTAGTATAGGTGGTCATACTAAATGGTGAATCACTGTAATTTGTACAAAATTTATAAAAGACTTCACACCAGAATGTTTTCTGTCAAATTTTTTAAAATTCCATTTCGATAACTTTTAAAAAGTTGTATAAAAATTAATATACTTTTAGTAATGGTGGCTATATTTGATGGTGGATTGGCATCACTTGGTCAAATTTGAAATGGTTTAACATTATGATGCTTTTTGTCAAATTTAGTTTAATATCTTTTTTTGAAAGAAGTTATACACAGTTACATTCTATTTTTAGTAACAGTGGCCATATTTAAAATAATGCTTCATTTTTTCCAACTCGTAAGCACTATATACCAGGGTGCTCTCTGCTGTGTTTGGTTTAAGCTGATCAGGTGGTTTTTAGAAGCTGAAAATAGAAAATGGTAACAAATGATGAATTATACACAATGCACATCAATACTTGTTCTAGTGACCAGGTGAGCTAATAATTAATGACCTCTGTGAATGTCACGACTGTAGTTTTTTGACAAATCCTCTATATTTTATGAATTCATTTATCTTTTGGAGCAGTTTTTGTGGCTTTGCAGAAAAAGACATCTGTATTTTCTTACTTCCATTTTTTCTAAATGTAATAAGGTTCACTGCATCAAGGTACTATTGTATTTAAATAACAGCTATTTTTTAAAGTAACTATTAATGCTCAACTCTAACTGCATACATAACATTAACTCACAAAATACTGAAGGTGCTCCACTTGATAATGCTCTTATGCAGTGGTGTACTAAGAGTAAATGGCACCCAGGACAAGTATGATTGCCCAAAGGGCAAGAATACAAGGCAATATCTGCCAGAATACGGGGCAACTGCTCTGTCCGCCCCCCACCCGATTAGTATGCCATTGCTCTTATGTGTCAAAAAAAAGAATTGCTTTTTTCTATCATTGATCATATCATTTTAATGCAATTAAGGTTATGGTTGGTGAAACAAAAGGCCTCTGTACGTACTGAATCTAAAACACGCTCTCTGTATGGACTGAATCTAAAACACGCTCTCTGTATGGACTGAATCTAAAACACACTCTCTTTATGTACTGAATCTAAAACACACTCTTTGAACAGGGCATTTTAAAACTTAAAAGCAAACTCTAGCCTAAACTTTCACATAAAAAGTTAATATTGTTGAATGTTACCTCTGTGAAAGTAAAGTATATAATTCACATGTTGCAAATGCATCAAGACAAATAACTGAAGCATGTACTGACCTTTTGTGCCTCTAGATAGGGCACCTGTCTCTTATCTTGCTTATCACTCTTGTTTCCAATCAACACCAACACAACACTGTCTTTACAACACTGGAAATAATGAGATCATTTATTAAATGCACTTGTAACATTGTAGGGGAAGTTTAATTATATAAAATACATGAGTCATGTGACATGCTGAAGATGTTTAATTATGCTAAATACAGGAGTCATGTGGCATGTTGGAGACGTTTAATTATGGAAAGTGCAGAGTCATGTGGCATGCTGCAGAACTTCATCTTTAATAAGCTCTTTGTGACCACTTTGGAAATTTATTTAACAGGGAGGTATTCTGAAGTACATATATTCTCACACCAAAAAATAGGAGTAGGGAATGTCCCTATAATGACTCTTCATTCACACTAGATCTCCATATTCCTTTAAGGTAAGCTTCACATCTTCTGATGGCAAAACATACATGTACAATATGGGCTTGCTAGATAAGTCTAATTGCAAGCAACATAGATCCTGATCTGCTGCCAAAAGATCAGGGTCCATGTTGTTTGTTCTACTAATTACTCCGTACAACATGCATAGACCTAATCAGGGTCCATGTTGTTTGTTCTACTAATTACTCCGTACAACATGCATAGACCTAAATCTGCTGACACATTATGACAGTAAATCTGGTTCTACAGTCTGCAGTTGACTTGTAAGCATTATATTATCAATAAGATCTTACTATGGGCTAGTTATATGCAACATATGTACATGTATGTATACTTACATGTAAATTTTATATACATGCTCCCATGTATACATGTATAATATTACAAAATCAATACAGTTATATGCCACATTTGCAACACAACTGACTTGGACCTTTATACTGAGAATTTCTTTTATGATAAAAGTCACTTATCCAGTCAGAATATTTTTCTGTAGCCATTAAAAGAAGTAAGCCGTAAATCCCAAGACATCAAAAATTACAATAAATTTATAAGTAAATCATATAGAAGACATTTTATTAAAAAAACCTCATAATTTTTATCAAGATAAAATACAAGTACATGCAATATCACTTTAAAATCAGACAGAATGTTGAGTCAAATAAATTTAACTGTTTAAAAGTAGCCAAGCAGATTAGTAGAATTCATAATATACTAGTCCTCCGGGGTTATTGTTAGTCCCCCACCACACACACACACACACACATACACACACACACATATTCTATCACAATGGTGAAATTAAAATTGCTTCAATATTTTGCTAGTATCCACTGACCTATGAACACATTCTTGTCAAGTATATTGACTTCCGTCATGCAGTATATTGACTTCCAACATGCAGTATATTGACTTCCATCATGCATGACACAAGTTTTGTGATGGGAAATTGGTTAAGTCACTTTCTATTATGTACCACCAATGAAAATCTTGAACTATTTCAAAGAATGCAGTGTATATAAAATATATGCATTAAAGTACGGTGTCATATTGGCAAAAATTACATCGCAGTTTAACCAACAGATGAGTTTCACAATCACCATCATTTGTGTTTTTAAAGCTTACTACAGGGCTGATAATCACTCCTTGCCAAAACTGATGGTTCTAGTTTTGTTAGTGAGGTGTGCAGACCTATCAAGGTACTGGATGCAGTTCACTGGAATGACAATCATGGCAGCAAATAAAACTTGAAACAATTAAGAATGTTTGTGTTGCCAGATTTAGTACTGCAATGAGGAGGAACAGGTACCATTTTCAGATTTTATGCAGACAGTGCTAATGATATTCTTTTGTCAGATTTAGCAAGAAGAATAAGGTTAGAGTTCAACGACTGTGATCTCACAGACACCATACTTATGCAAGTGAACATATGCAAGATAATTCTGAATGGAGGCTGTGGTGATCTAATCTTATCATAGTGTTAAGGCTGACAGTGCATGAGTTGAAAATCCTGTGAGTAAGAACGATGAAATTGTAATTAAAAAACTTACAGAATTTCATACATCTCAACAGGACAGGAATTGTTATGTCTCCTTCAGCAACTAAAAATGTTAACAATTCACAAAGTCAATCATGATCTTGAAACAAAAGTTAGCAATGAGAAGGGAAGAGTTATATAGTTCACCAGCTTGGTCAGCAAAACATACACTGTTTGGTCAATCTTGAAACAAAAGTTTGAAATGATGAAGGGGACAGTTATACAGTTCACCAGCTTGGTCAGCAAAACACACACTGTTTGGTCAATCTTGAAACAAAAGTTAGAAATGATGAAGGGAACAGTTATATAGTTCACCAGTTTGGTCAACAGAAACACACAATGCTTGATCAATCTTTCTTAAGACAGTGACTTGTGTAGGTTTTCTGTAACAAATCATATATTATGTAATGCTAATCTATGTGTATCAGCATTAATCTGTGTTTTCTGTGTTGTTAATATGTGTTGTCTGTGTTGTTATGGTTACAGATTATATTGCTGATGTGTATTGGCTTTTTAATTATATGATACACCAATATTTTAAAGGTTATAAATAAAAATATAAAACTGCAACAAATATCAACTCCTTGAAAACATGCCCTCATAATCTGAAAACTGGACATTTCTGTCTGTCCCATGAGTGTCTAATTTTAAAGAAGTTTCACTGTACCAAGAGATCAGCAACTTTGTAACTGTTGTAATTTCAGGTCTACTGAAAATCAATATGACCTTCTACTTGCACTGAAAATCAAGATGATCCTTTGTTTGCATTTCTCTTTTATAGTGATTTTTAAAAAGTATCAACCAGGATTCTACTTTTCACACAAATTATATCAGAAAAATCTTTCAAAGGCATAACGAAAATTAAAATATTTTGCAAATCAATAAAAGTCACAATAAAAACAACCTAATAGATATGGGCATGTTTACCACTACATTGTCCCATATAAATATAATTTGCTGATAAAGAATAATTTACTGGTTAGGAATGGGGAATATGGTTAAGGAAAAAATCATGGTACAAGGATGTGAAATTTTATCACTTCTTTAAGGTGTGATCCATGAAGAAAAGTAAAATATAAAAGGAATCTGGAAATTATGTTTTTCTGAAAGAAAAACTAAGTGTCACAAGAAAACATGAGAATTACAGAGCGATGATTGTCTTTGATATAACTGCCAATATTTTGTGTGGATGCAACTACCCCTTTATTGACTGTTATACAAAGTCAGTACAATTTTGTCTACAAATACATTTAAGAAAAGGAAAAATAAAAAACAATCACTCTGTGGACTACGTGGATGATCATTACCAAGTCTAAAGCATTCAAATACATGAAAACTAGTAATACATGATCCTTTTCTTGCACTGCACTAATGTCTCGCAGCAACCACACTGTCAGCACATGAGACATTACTTTTATACACGTCTGTTAAAAGTTACATTAGCAAAGTATGCAGAATTTATCAGGCCAGTTGCCAATAACTTACTCTGTATAATCTATTTTTAAAGTTGATATTTTGGAGATATGTTTAATCACTGGTGGTATTGGAAATGTTTATACTATTATGAACAGCTTACCATACAGACTCGGGGGCCCCGAGTGGCCAAGTGGTCTAAAGCACTCACCGTTACGAATCACTGCCATCTCACCTCTATCTGCGTGGGTTCGAGTCTCGGGCTCGGCCAATGTGGTTATGTGAGAAAGCTTGCTGGTAGCTTCTCTTGGGTCGGTGGTTCTTTCCGGGTTCTCCCGGGTTCTTCCTCCACCATTAATACTGGCCGCCATGTATAGCCTATCTTGTGCTGAAAAATGGCGTTAAACCCTATAACAACAACAACAACCACCATACAGACTCACTTGGATCCAGCTGCAAACAACATGGACACTGATCTGCCATTCCATAATGTACCAGTTGATCAGGATCCAAGTGTTTGCTGTACTGATTAGTACTATAAAAAAACTGCATAGACCGAGATCTGTCAGCACATCATACAACATCAAATCTGGGTCTATGAAATTTGCAATTGGATTTTACTTATAAGCATGTAAAGACAGTACCTGTTATTTACGTGATGCTATTAAGGAGACGTAGACTTTGGTCAGACAGCATCATAACACTGCCCTAGCTATCATGATTTTCATCGTTTGGGATATTTGCAATATTTTAAGTTTCATAGAGGGTTTGCACCAGCTGCTACAAAGAACCAGTTACCATATGACTGTAACTTGTCCTTAATTCTGTGCTGTATTTTTTTAGTTGCAGAGATAAAATGTTCCTTCCATTAGGTGATATCTACTCCCTCTGCTAATTTTACAAATACTGAATAGAGTCCAGAATGACTAGTGATTGTGCAGTCACTGTAATTTTACAAATACTGAATAGAGTCCAGAATGACTAGTGATTGTGCAGTCACTGGTTCCATGAAGCAGCTGATCCTCTATCAGAACATTTAAATTTGTTGAATGTAACTACCTTCTTACAAAATGTATATGTTTAAAATTATGAAAACCCATTTCATTTCTGTATGATTTTCAAATATTACAGTTCTACATAAGCAAATAAAACTTCACACTGTGCAAATATTCTGATGCCGAATTTCTTGAGCAAGTGGACTATCATAATATTTGAGCTTAGGCGATGAAAAATACTATTATAATCCAAGTTTTGTGGCAAATTTCATGGTTTTGGAGAAAACATTTCTGATAACTCTTACATTTATGGACTGAGAAGGGGGTCCATCTGATCTGGACTGGGAAGGGGACAAGTTCTTATGGACTGAGAAGGGGGTCGAGTTGAGCTGGACTGGGAAGGGGACAAGTTCTTATGGACTGAGAAGGGGGTCCAGTTGATCTGGACTGGGAAGGGGACAAGTTCTTATGGACTGAGAAGGAAGTTCATCTGTCTTCATAGATCAGTCATATTTTGTTGTGTCTTTATATCTATGGTTTACAGCAAACTTTACAACAAAAAGGAATTTACAGTACTGAAGACAAACTTTGGAACACTAAGAAAAGGGAATTTACAGTACCAAAGGAAAACTTTGGAACACTAAGAAAAGTGAATTTACAGTACCGAAGACAAACTTTGGAACACTAAGAAAAGTGAATTTACAGTACCGAAGACAAACTTTGGAACACTAAGAAAAACTGAATTTACAGTACTTAAGAAACTTTGAAACACTAAGAAAAAGTGAAGTTACAGTACTGAAGACAAGATTTGGAACACTAGGAAAAAGTGAATAAACAGTACTGGCGATAAATTTTGAAACACTAAGAAAAAGTGAATTTACCATACTGAAGACAACCTTTGAGAGACTAAGAAAGAGCATATTTACAGTTGTTATATATATTTAATTTCTATTGTGTGCTGGCTTTTCTCATCGATTATGTCATGTACATCTGTATCTTGTAACTGACCTTAGTCCAAAATCAAGTTAATTGTCTACTTCACTAGTGACATTTATTTTGTAAACAACATAATACATAACTACTATTTCTCTATGATCATAGATTATATATTCAGATCATTATTATTGGAGTAAAATGTTTATTTGAATCTGAGCCTAGAAACATTAGTTTTACACTTAGAAATTCCTAAATTTGCTGACAATTGGAATGTTTTAGAAAGGAAACTGACCTACATCCTGGCTCTGTTACTGTGTCTTAGCTTTTTATATCAATGTTGTTTACTTGAAAAATTACTCATTCCTACCTTAACATCCGAAGTGCAATGAGTCTTATTGTTGTGTTCCGTTTTTAATTTTGGTGGATTTACTTAAATTATTCACTAGAATTATGAAGTACTCATTAATACTTCTTTGACTGAGTCATTAATTTGAATTCATAGTGAATTCAGTCAAGGATATTTTGGATTATATTACTGTGATACATCAAAAGACTTAACACATCGCCACTTTCCAGGTCATTAGCACATCTGAGACTACAGGCATATCAGCACATTCAATACTGGAATTTATTTGGAATACCACTGGACTTCATTTGGAATACTCTACTTATGGACTTGTGATAGAACTTTTAGGACTATTCTGGATTTAATTCAGAATAATGTAAGGTCTTTTTAAACGTTCAATTTGTATTCAAGGGAAATAAATTATTTGTTGAATTTCACAAAACTTGTTGGTTGTCACTCTCTTGTGTTACTTAAAGACCAAAGAGTTGTAACAGAGTACTGAAAACAACCTTTGGGACACGAAGAAAAAGTGAGTTTACAGTATTGAAGACAAGTTTCAAGTTTACTTACCTCATGAATGTATGACAACCACTTTGGAAGGGCTTCAAAGGATCTTCTATTGCATATATCATATACCAACATGATACCCTACAGGTTAAAAAATGTATTCATATATTAATATTTACCATCATACAATACCCTACAGGTTAAAGAATGTATTCATGTATTAATATTTACCTATCATACCCTACCCTACAGGTTAAACAATGCATTCATGTATTATACCCTACTGGTGAAATAATGCATAATGTAAAGTATAATGTGAACACAAGAAATGTATGACTTAAAATTAGTAACTATAAGGCAAACACAAGAAAAGTATGACTTATAATTAGTAAGTATAAAGTGAATACAAGTAATGAATGACGTCTAATTAGTAAGCATGATGTGAACATAAGAAATGTATGACTTATAATTAGTAAGTGTAAAGTGAACATAAGAAATGTACAAGCAAAAATTCAGGGACGAAGAGCCATCACCACCACTTCTGAATCACATACCAACTAAAGTACTATTGTGGAGAAATTTCTATGGTGTTACATCTTTGTAAATTTATGAGTTAAAAAAAATTAGCATGTTTAATTATTGTGATTCTATGCTTATTCTTTTTTTGTGTGATTGCAAAAATCATGAAAATTAAACTATGAGGACTTCCTCTTATATGGTTATTTTGAAAAATGACAAAGTATGGTCAAGACAAATGGTAGTTCTTAAATATTCAATGCGAGGTCATTGATGACTCCACTAAACACATTCTCACATGGTAATTCTTGAATGTGAAACTGACTGCATTGCATGATGTCAAACCAACTGTTTTGCTTATTGGATGTAGCAACTGACCAAACAGATTCTTACCTATACAATATGGACAATATTTCACATTACCTGCATATAAATAAATGCAAACCAGCTGAACTTGATGGGAGATATAGATTCAGTTTCCTCAGCTTAAATATTATGTACATTTAATTGGCATTGTGTAATGACTTGTATACGTAATTGAGAGTATGAGTCTGGGCCAACCTGACTAATGTTTTTTTTGTTGTTGTAAATAACATATTACATAATTAATTTTAGTTTATTATTGTAGATTATATATTAAGATTATTATTATTTGTAACCAAGCATGTTTACTTGGTTTTGAGTTCTCGATATGGCCTTAATTCTGACACTAGAAGATTACAGGAAAATAATTTTGTTTACAGTTTGATGGAAATTTCCATTAATATGACCCTCATCCTGGTCCCCATAATGTGTCCTAGGTTTTTATATAAGGAATAAGTAAAGACAAATTCTTTAATCCAACTTTAACATCTGACCGTGGAATCAGTCTTTTAGTTGTGTTCAATTTTAATATCAGATGATTTATTTATTTAAATTACTCTTTGGAATTGCAAAGTGCTCATTAATAATTTGGGACTCAATCACTACTTTGGGATTATTGTGAATTCATTCAAAGGCATTCTGAATTATATCATTGGGATACATCAAGAATGTTAGCACACTGACACTATTCCTGGCTATTGCTACATCAGCATATTCAAAATTGGAATTAATTTGGAACACCACTGGAAGTCATTCAGAATACCCCATACTTTGGACTTGAAACATTCAGGACTATTTGGGATTTAATTCACAATACTCTAAGTTCTTTTCAAAAATTTCACTTTGCATTCTAGGGAAATAAATTATTTGTTGAATTTTACTTAACTTTCTGGTTTTCACTCTGTTTGGTTACTTACTTTAAGACCACAGAGTCATAGCAATACAATGTGTCAATTTTACAAGTAACACTATTAACTTATATGACTGGTATGGCAGGAGATGATCTTTGAGATTGTGGACACCTTGCGGAAACCACCAGTCTAGGATAGTTGTATAGATAACCTAAAGCACATGCTGGAACTGTTATTTAAACCATAGGCTACTGTGATGGAAAGAAAGTCTGTGTTTGCTGTGATATTCAGGCTCTTATACTAAATTTTTTATGATAACTGCAACTCAAAACAAAATTCAGGGTTGTTGCTGCCAAATTTTAGCATGGTACGGCCATTTCTATATCACTGTAACCCTAACCCTACCAAATTTTAGCATGGTACAGCCATTTCTATATCATTGCAACCCTAACCCTGCCAAATTTTAGCATGGTATATCCATTTCTATATCACTATAGCCCTAACCCTGCCAAAATGTTAGTATGGTATGGCCATTTCTACATCATTGTAACCCTAGCCCTGCCAAACTTTAGTATCGTATGGCCCTTTCAATAGTGCTGTAACCCAAACTCTGTCAAATGTTAGCATGGTACAGTCATTTCTACAGCACTGTAACCCTAACCCTGCCAAATGTTAGCATGGTACGGCCATTTCTATATAATTGTAACCCTAACCCTGCCAAATGTTAGCATGGTACAGCCATTTCTATAGCTAATGTTAACATGATATGGCCATTTCTATAGCAAATATTACCATGGTATGGCCATTTCTGTAGCAAATATTAGCATGGTATGGCCATTTCTATAGCAAATGTTAGCATGTTATGGCCATTTCTGTAGCAAATTTTAGCATGGTACAGCCATTTCTATAGCCAATGTTAGCATGATACAGCATTTCTATAGGAAATTTTAGCATGGCATGGCCATTTCTATATCACTGTAAATGAACAGGAAAGGAGTATCATGAGCAGAACACCAATCTGTTTGGCTGCATTGAAAGTCTCATTGGGCAAAAAAGAAAGGAAGAAAATAGATAAACAGCCCTTTTCCTTTTAGCTGTATTTTCCTATTATACTTTAGTTTCATTTTTGGAAATAATAACTGTCCGTGGACTTTTTGCTCAAGTTGGAATGGCAATGGCCATAACAACCTATGATGGCAGTGAATATTAACTTAAAGAGAAGCCTGTCCTATTGTCTTCACAGATTAATAACTGTGTTAGGCCAGTTCTATTTTTCTTCACAGATTAGTAACTGTTGAAGCCTGTCACAGATTAATGACTATAAGAGGCCAGTCCTATTGTCTATTGTTTTCACAAATAACTGTGTGATGCCTGTCCTATTGTCTTCACTGATTACTAACTGAGGCCTGTCATAATATCTTCACATACTTATAACTTTGCATGAGGACCATCCTATTGTCTCCAAAGTTTTATAGCCAATGTGAGGCCTGTCCTATTATCTTCACATTACATATTAGTGTGTATTAGCCCCTACTCCTGTCTTTACAGATTAACAAATGTGTACAAGGCCTGTCCTATTGTCTTCAAAGACAACTGTTTCAGACCTGTCCTACTATCTTTACAGATTAATAATTCTGTGCAAGGCCTGTCCTACTGTCTTTCCAGAATGATAATTCTATGCAAGGCTTGTCATACTGTCTTAAAAGAGAATTGTATTTTAGGCCTGTCCTATTGTCTTTTCAGATTAATAATTCTGTGCAAGGACTGTCCCTATTGTTTTAAAAAATGCAAGGCCTGTCCCTGTTTTCACAGTCTGATAAAAGTGAAAATCACAGTAATCAATTTATTAATTTTTACCTGTGCTCTCCTATAAAACTGTTTTGTTATTGCTTCAAACCTTTCCTGACCTGCAGTATCCCTGAAAAAAAAAAGTCAAAGAACTACTGAAAATAATCCTAACAATTTAATATATTTATTGAACACAAATGCAAAGTATGTGTGTGTGTGTGTGTGTGTGTGTGTGCGCGCGCATTTGCATTTGGTGCAAACTGAAGATATTCATGAGATTACACACCTATGTACCGAGGACCCCACCACCACCACCAAGGACGTCCTCGGTTGGAAAATGGTAAAATCTTGCTTCTACCAACTATTTTAGCCTAGAATAATGTAAAATCATGATTTGTACGGAGGTCCTCGTTTACACACTTGGTGCTTGTTCTCAATTTTGGAGTGTATCTTTCTTCCAAAGCTGGCGATACACACACCCAAAACCATGTCCTCGATTGCCCAATGGAAAACTTGTAGAGAGACCTCCGCTATCAAATTACACATTGCAAAAATGTATTATCTCTCTTTAGATCCAAGCATCAAATACCAACTACTTAGCTAAACTATAAGAAGAGGAGCTGGTGCATATAACAGTCCCTGGTATTTTTTATTAATATTTCATGTATGTGAGACAATAGTGTTGGGAAACACATGATGCATTCATACCATACACGTCCAATACATGCAAATAAATCTATGATATGTACAAAAGAAGTACATCAAAATCTTATTGGAAACACGCATGAATTCATTGTAGAAATGAGCTATATCTGCCCCTATTTTATCATTTGCCTACTTAGTATTCAAACAGGAGAGAACAGATGTGAATCAAGTGAAAAATCCCGTTAAGGTGAGATCGAATTATCACTAACTGAATTTGGAAGTTACAGGCACAGAACTTCAGTAAGTATATAGAAAGATAAATGTATTATATAGAGGTCAAACATTTATCGTCAAGATGATCAGTCCCAAAATGAAACATTTAACTACAACAATGTGTTTTTCATTATTGCACTCTTAAGATCTGCGACTTCATGTGCAAGCAATCATAAACTGTTGAATGCATTCAATGTTCTTTTAAATGTATATACTTGCTTCAGTTGGTGATTTGATGACTTTGCTTAACATTTCATGACTTCTGTTTGTATTGATAGTTCTGCTGTAAATGAAGTCTTATTAAAACAACACACAAAATGTAAACACAAGGCATCAATCTATTTTCCCAAATTTAAAGAGGATTGTAACAATAGCCAAAAAGCTCAGGTTGTTCTACTGGACCAACTTGAATTTACATCTTAAAAGAACATTTATTTAGAGCTGCATTAGATTAATATTCTTACTCATTTAGTCTTTTTTCAGTATGTTTTATGCAGAAGGCAACATGGAAAAAAACTGTTTCAAACTTCCAATCAGTGATACAAAATACCTTTACGAGGTACCCTGAATTAGCAAATGTATAAACTAAATGATCTGGAAGGTGAACCATGAGAATGCCCAAGAGAGAGACAGAGGCAGAGAGAGAAGTTTCGTATGCGTATTATGCAACAAAGATATTACTCTATTTTGTCAAAAAGCTAATAGTCATTGCCGATAAGGTGAGTTTCCTGCCATAAATGCTGAAATCCAGCCAAATGGTATTGTTACAAGACAGGGATATTTGCTTGACTGAGCGGTGTCAAACCCTGGTGCGATTCTGCTAGAAGTCATAAGTTTACCCCAAATTTCCAAAGACTTCTATACAACTTCAGTTGTAAATCAGAGAGCCCGACATGTCCATTCAATACATATATTTTTCGCTAATCAATGCAAAAAAAGATCTCACAACTTGCCAAATATCTATCAACCACACATCTGCATGGTTTCTCTTCATCAACTTTCCGTACCATCAGCAGTTCACACCACAGAAACTATACAACTATCCCTTAACACAGGGAACTATTTTTACTACACCACCTTAGGCCAGTCAATTCATGGTTTCAAGGCACATTTCGCCAGTACAACTGCATCACATTTGCCACCATGGCGACATAAACGGTATCTGCCGAGTCTCTTCTTGTTTATTCCTTTGTGTAATTTACCAGTCTCCTACCATAAATACTGCCACTGCAGTCACACCACCAATGTACACCACTAGGTTTTAATAGGGACTATGGTACTCCAGGGACACTCTGGCGCTTTTGACCTGAATTCACTAAAAGTCAATCATGGCATCATGGAAGCTCACTAACACTTCACTCTGTGACGTTTGCTCCTACTAACTGGCTAATTATTTCAGGCTAAGGAATATTTCCATTGCACAGAGTTCCAATAATCAAACAAGTAATCACACAAATCTAAGAATTCCTTACAACGGGGCACTATAACCAAATGCGCATACTCCAAATTTATTACAGTATGATCTCCAAAGTGGTGGATTAGTCCGAAGCATGTTATGTCATACTAAAGTCTAATTGCAGGAGAATCAGTCAATCAATAAATTGTTTATCAGTCAGTCAATAACAACAAAAGATATATATTCAAATAATAATGTAATTGCCCTAAAGAACAGTTGTAGACAAAACCCTTATGGAGGTTACTTTTGCTAGGATGTGATTTGGATTTGATTTTAACCTAGCTTTAACATATCGCTACGATGTCTGCAGTGTGGCAGTTTATAGTGATGTCGAGCACTGAGGCATCACGCTGCAGACATGTAGCATGATGTCCCACCCAGTCACATTATTCTGACACCAGGTCGACTAGTCCTAACACTAACCTCTTAATGCTGAGTGCCTAGCAAGGCAGCTGTTAGTACCATTTTTATGTCTTTGTTATGACTCGGCCTGGGTTCAAACCTCCCACATCCGAGGCGGAGGCTCTAACCACTAGGCCACCTGAGCGGTCGTATTGATTGTTAAGACTGGACTAGATATGCAAACATGTCTTCGTTGGTCATAATGTACCAATGTCCACGGTTTCCGTGATTATGTCAAATAGTGTGCATCCTTAATTTATACTGACAGTTTAAACTAGATATGTAAATGCGTCTTTGTGGTCCATGATGTACCAATGTTTACAGTCTCCGTGATTTTGTTAGTAGTGTGAGTCCGTGGTTTGTACTGATCGTTTAGACTAGATGTGTAAATATTTTCTCTTTGTCCATGATTTAAGAATGTCCTCATTCTTCATGTTTTCTCAATAATTGTGTGCATCCTTAGTTTGTAATGATATTTTTTCTGTCTGTGTAAACATGTCATCGTTGTCCATTATGTCTGCAGTCTCTATTTTCTCAACAGTTATGTGTATCCTTTGTATTGATATTTGATTATATATGTTTAAAGATATCTTCTTCGACCACGATACACCATAGTCGATAGTCTTCATGATTTTTTGAAAATCATTGTTTTCTTTCGTTAAAGAATAGTACAGAGGATCAGTGTAAAAGCGTTCATTAAATTCTTAGGTCAAAGTTAACCAAAAAGTCTTCATACATATTAACTATTGTGAAACAATTAAATCAAATTCAGTCATAATACCAACAAGGAAAATCAGTTTCAGATTTCATTAATTATATGATGGTTTAAGATTTAGTAGAATAGGTTCATGCCATATATAAACTGTTCTTGATATTATCAATTTATGCACACTTACAATATAACAATACATGTTTTGATACATGACAATATTAACAATCCCAGTACAGTGCTTCCGTCTAAACACATCTATGAATAGTATGGAATCACCAGCCTGCCACATTGTTGTATGAAGTAACAATTAAAGACTGATGCCTTACTTAGAGACGGGTTAATCATAATGTGATCGGCCTTTTATTCTAGAAACGATTAAAGATATTTCTGAGATGAAAAAAAAAAAGAACCACAATTTCGTCTCTGAGAGCACCAACCCTCTTAGTCTGAACAGTTCATGTACGGCTTAATAATGTTTCTCTTCATTTTCATTTCGTAAGACAATGGGTGTCACAGCTGGCCATGATGTCACATTGTCCACAGTTTCCGTGTTGTGGTCAACAGTTATGTGTCCTTAGTTTGCATTGATTATACAGAATATTTGTGTAAATGTGTGCATCCTCGCTTGCACTGCTAAATTTCATATTCCTTAGAATTGATAATACAGTTCAATCTTTGATACATCACCATCTGCTATTAATTTACTGCCTCAAACAGTATTTCTTTATGCTCTAAGATCCTCAGAACAATTGTCCTCGGTACTCGTTTCCATACCTGAGTCCTCAATATCCACCAAATACAAGAATGTGTGTGTGTGTTTGTGTGTGTGTGTGTGTGTGTGAATTAGATTTGTAGTGTAGCTTTAAAAAAATTTCAGTCATATCTCTACGATGTCTGCTGTGTGACAGATTATAGTGGTGTCTAGCATTGGGGCATCATGCCACAGACATGAAGCATGATGTCCCACCGTCACATTATTCTGACACCAGGCTGACCAGTCCTAACACTAACCTCTTAATGCTGAGCGCCTAGCGAGGCAGCTGTTAATACCATTTTCACAAGTATTTGGTATGACTCAGCCAGGGTTCAAACCCGTGACCTCCCACATCTGAGGCAGATGCTCTAACCACTAGGCCACCGGAGTGGTAAATGCAGTGTATACTTTGAGCTAAAGGTTCAAGTGCAAAATAATGCGGTTATATTGAAATGATGTGGTTATATTGAAATAATGTGCTTATATTGAAATAACTGGTTCTTCTGTGATTGACTGTGCAATAACTTTTAGTTAAAAAGTTAAAAATAAAATCTTCAAAGCAAAAGTGACCCACTATCTCTGTAAAGCTTTAATCTCCAGCAGCCACTGTAAACATCATTTAGTCTGAAAATAAATTCAGACTAATGTAATCTTGGCAATGAAATGTTGGCCCCTTTTCTAACTGAAATATTCTGGCAATTTTTAACTTTAGATTTTTTCTGCTTAATTTTTAATGTACCCTGTATACCTTGTATTGTGTTGACATGCCATTAAACCACATACATGCATACATACATACATACATACATCCATCCATCCATACTGTTACATGGCAGAAAAGAAGAAAATAATAAAAAAACAAACATATTTTTCAATTATATCAAATTAGATGTTGATAAAAACCAGATATTAATGTTTGCACTTTTGAAAAAGCACTCTTCTTAAAAACTGCTTCATAAGCTATTACCATTATCCACCCCTAGAAGCATGATTTTACTGGGTAAAGGTAAAAGGCTTTGACTATTATAAATAACAGTCTAGTTTTGACCATGTTAAATAACAGTCTAGTTTTGACCATGTTAAATAATAGTCTAGTTTTTACCATGTTAAATAATGGTCCAGTTTTAACCATGTTAAATAAGTCCAGTTTTGACCACATTAAATAATAACCCAGTTTTGACCACATTAATAGTCCAGTTCTTACCAAGCTAAATAACAGTCTAGTTTTGACCATGTTAAATAACAGTCCAGCTTTGACCATGTTAAATAATAGTCCAGTTTTGACCATATTAAATTTTGGTGACAGTTACTTGGACTCATCAGACCATTTCCTACACTAAATATAGTAATTCTGTCAGTATAGTAAAGGATATGGTTTGTGTTAAAAGTTCTGATTGGTAATGTTTTACACTAAAACGGGAAAAAGGGACAGGTTTTGGCACTAGCTTTGATCATGACTAGGAATGGGGTCAAATTTTGGCTCCAAAAACTGGCTCAGGATAATCCCTGAAGTTCCATGATTCTAGATAGATAGGATAACATGTACATAGCATGAGCTAAATAAAAAAAAACTTACCAAAAGCCTGTAAACTGCAAAATGTAGGTCACAGAAACTTTCTATTTTATAAATGTGAGGAACTATTAGAAATATACCAAAAAAATCTAGTTTAACAGAATGAACAGTTAAACAAAACAATGTAACCAAAGTAAATTATGTATGTGATATTGGTCTCAGTACCAGCTTTTGTGATTGTGCTCAAGGGCGTGTAGCACACAACAAAGTTGGATCCCCTATCCAAATTTTATTCCAAGTATAACAGGACATATACAGTATACAAAACCAAACATGCCAGTGCCTGCATGTTGAGCACATGATCAAAACACTACCATAAAATGTGTGACCTTGATTGAAAGGTAGGACAAGCATGTACAGAATGACTTGTGAGTGTATGTGATTTGGATTTTTAACGTAGCTTTAAAAATATTTTAGTCATATTGCTATGATGTCTGCAGTGTAGCAGTTTATAGTGATGTCCAGCACTGGAGCATCATGCCAGACATACCAGGCCGACCAGTCCTAACACTAACCTCTTAATGCTAAACACCAAGCAAGACAGCAGCTAGTAACATTTTTATAAGCTTCTGGTATGACTCGGCCAAGGTTCAAACTTGCAACCTCCCACATCTAAGGCGGATGCTCTAACCACTTAGGCCACTGGAGCGATCCAGAAGGACTTGCCTTACCTTCATAATGACTCATCCAATGTATAAACAAAGTACAAAGGGTTTTAACAAATATAAGGAAATAAAAACAACTTTAATCAAAACCTTAACGCACATATTCCATGGCTGTGCTGTGACAATGATGCCATGATTAAAGGGGTGAGAACATATGTCATAGAATAAACTATCTTAAATTCATAATGTTTCATCCCTACCATGAAGAAAATTCAACAAGGAGTTTAGGAAATATAATAAAGTAAAAATTATTTTTAACCAAATCTTTAAAACATTTTATTAATGTGACCTTTGACCCCAAGGTCAATGGGGCAAGCATAATTGTCACCAAATTAATTGTCTTAGCTTCATTATGGTTCATCTCAGGGATACAAGTAAGAAACAATCCATCAATGGGCTCTGAAACCAAAACCAAATAAAAAATTAAATTAACTTCAATAAAACTATAATTCATATTTACTCTTACTGTGAACTAGATGCCAAGTTCAAAGAAGCAAGCACACGTCACTGAATGATTGTCTTAGCTTCATAATGAGCCATCCCAATTATGCCAAAATCCATAAAGGGGTTTAGGAAATACAAGCAAATGAAAAAACATTAACCATGGCTGTGACCTTGACTACAGGGTCATATGGCAACCAAGTGTGTTGTAGAATTAATTGTCTTAGTTGTATAATGACTCATTCCATGTATGAAGAAAACACATCAAGGGTTATATAAAAAATTAACAAACAAAAAAACTGCAAGCAAAATCTTAACTCACATTTCTGTGACTATCACCTTGACCTCAATGTAAAAGGGCAAATAACATGTCATACAGTGAATTGTCTAAGCTTCACAGTGACCTTCTTTAGTTATATGTGTGTGGTACTACTATACAGCCATCTAGTTTGATGATTCTAGTATGAACAGTGCTTATGAACCCAAGTCAGTGAAACAAGAAATATGGGTCACAGCAATCTACTTTGTGATGAGAGTGTAGCACTCATCAAGATGCATCTCCTGACCAAATTTTATTATTCTAGGTATAACAGTCTGCTTACAGAACTACATGGTCATGAGCGAATTGCAAAAGCTAAACCTAAGCCTGTAAAATGTGAAACGTAGGTCACAATGACCTTTGTTAGTTGTGTGTGGTACTAACAGACATATATAAATTTTTCTAGTTTGATGATACTAGCATGAACAGAGCTTTGAGAAATACACTTAAAACCAAACTGAAGCATGACATATGGATTACAGTGACCTTCGTTTTGCAACAAGTCAAGAGCTGAGCTTAATCAAAGCCAGGAGCATCTGAAATGAAGGTCAGTGACCTTCTTTTGTTGCAATTGTGTGGCATCAACAGAGATGCATACACTCATCGAGTTTGATGATTCAAGCACAAACAGGGCTTGAGAAAGAAACCTAAAACATATAAATTTAACCAAAATAAGTGAAGAGTAAAATATGAATCACAATGATCTACTTTTGTGATAAGGTACATCTTCCCACCATGTTTCACGATTCCATGTAAAGCTGAAGGAATAAAGAGTTCATTAAACTTGAGCTAAATGCAAAAAGTTCAATAAAAATGCTGAAATAATTTATGTACATGCACAAAGTTTAGCTCCTTTAGTTTCCTAATGGTTGTGATGCACTTTGGCTGTACGTACGTCTATGCTTTTATATCTGCTAATGCTCCAGTCCTCTCTATAAATGGGGTTTATTTATTTATTTTGGGGTTAAACTAGTTTGTATTATAAATACTTACCTGCTATTATTACTCTTTTTCTGGTGGTACTCCCAGTCCATGGTGAATTCCCTCCTCCAATGATTAATTGAAGGTTTTTTAAGATAAGAAAAACATGATCCCAGTCTGATATCTTGGAAATTTATGTCATTTGGAATACTAATGACCTGGATTAAGACTGAAAGGACATCAGAGCTGGAAAGGAGGAGTGAAATTTGGTAGCAGGTTAGTATTACATAATTAGATTTGTTTTACGCCTAAAAAACCCCCAACATTTTAATACTAGTAACACATTGCAGGCTGTTATGACTTTGCTGATTTTTCCAGCCCAGCAGAAGAAGATGACCTTAAGAATAAGCTGTCAAAATTGCTGACAGTGTGGTGCTCTACAGAAGACTGGAGGAGGACTAGAAAACTCACTAGGCGGACACATTTGGGCCTAGTGTGCAAATGCATTCCATCTGGTTCGACATTGATTGAAGGCAGAACAAAGAGAAAAGTGGAGTGAGACCACCAGAATGAGGCTTTGAAAACATCATCGAAAGAAGAATGATCACGAAAGCTCAAAGTTGCAACAACAGTCCCAACTTTATGGGTTTCATTCTTATGAATGTAAGATCTCTCTCAGTGAGAGACTCATTCTTATGAATGCAAGATCTCAGTGAGAGACTCATTTTTATGAATGCAAGATCTCTCAGTGAGAGACTCAAAAGCTCTTTTGATAATCAAAACAATCCACCTGAAGATGGTGGCTTTAGAAATATCAATAGTGCCTTTGACCCTTACAAACCCTTTCTTTTTCCTTTTGACTTTTGATTCTGCCAAATTGAAATGTCAAGCCTGCTTAAAGCAAAGGAGCCCGTCTTGATCATCAATGGGACAGATATGACTGAGACTGGGGATTTCAACTGGATTAGGGGCTACCAAATAGAGCTCATTCTATGCCAGAAACTCAGGCTGGCAAAAGTGAGTCCAAAATTGTTAACAGTATGTGAATGTTATCGACAAAAGCTAAATTTATATCTCAATGAACTATTTTATGCTAGAAAACAAAAAAACACTTTCATTTTATTATCAGTTTCAGCTAACTACCTTTCCATTCCAAAGCCAAACAAACACTCGTTAAGAAAATCTTTCAATATTTGAGGCCACCAATTTGGAACAGAATTCCAAAGGAAATAAGACCAATATAAATGTATTTAATTATAATCCAATTCAACAGACAGAAAGTGGAACTTGTTTGATTTGGCAAATACATTACAACTTAAAGTATAAATTCACTAACCTTCCATTTTGTTGTCTCATTATTTTTTAACTGTATTTACAAAATGTACCTGGTTGGAAGTATTCTTATAAAATTTTCAGTTTATTATGTCCATATATACATGTAGGTTATTTTCAATGTTTTTTGTTTTTTGTTTATTGTGTGTGCAACTATGTATGTATGCATATAACACAGCCAGAAGGAGGATTACCTCCATGCAACTATGTATGTATGCATATAACATGGCCAGAAGGAGGATTACCTCCATGCAACTATGTATGTATGCATATAATATGGCCAGAAGGAGGATTACCTCCGTGCAACTATGTATGTATGCATATAACACGGCCAGAAGGAGGATTACCTCCATGCAACTATGTATGTATGCATGCATAAAACACGGCCAGAAGGAGGATTACCTCCATGCAACTAATTGTTTCACCTTCTTAAAATAAAGTCATTGTTATTATTATTATTATTATTATTATTATTATTATAGTTACTACTGAACCATAAACAACAATTTTCCACTGAAAAAGTATGAATTTCACTAACACTCTTTCCTGCTGCTAGGGAGAGAAGGAAGACTTTAGGGTATGGATCTTGAAGGAAGCCCCACTCAAGGGTTCATAAGGATGTTTAGATAACAGACCAAATAAGACAAGAAGGGTTCGACCTAGACATTAAGAGACTGGTCTCTAATGCTCAGATGGGGGTTGACCCTATAGAGAAAGGAGGAGTATTGGAAGGGTTGCTGTATAGCCCTTAATGGTGGATACTGAGTCATCTTTTTCCTCAAAAGAAAAATAGAAGGAAGTCTGCAACTGAAAGGGGGGGGGGAAGAGGGGGGGGGGCCAGATATGATCATAGCATATCCTACTACACCAATTATGGAATATTCTGCACTTGGTGTTGTAAACCTTGGAAGCTGATTGTCTACAGCCAGGGTGATGCATTTGCAACCTGATTTAGGCAGACAGATCATTTGATACATTGATGTGAGTCAGGCAAGAAGATGAAGAATTTATGGATTGCTGTGCAAGAAGGACCCTTGGTGCTAATTCCCTGCGGTCATCTACCAACAAGGTGAGGAGATCATTGACCCACAAGTGTAGGGATCACAATGTGGCTACCAGGAACAGCCATGACATGGAGGTCCTGACTCTAAGAAGAGCATGAGGGATGACTTTGAAATATAGGAAGGCATAGGAATATTTTAGACTAAAGGCATCCACCACCCATGTCCTCTGGTCTGAAACTGGAAAGACATAAAAAGAGAATGTGTTTTTCAACATCATTGTGAATAAGTCTAACACTGGCATTTCCAACAGTTGAAAAAGTGTCTCTGCTACTGATTGGTACAGAGACCATTCCATGTGGACTGCAAGTCCCTGACTGGACAGACTGTCCACCAGTATATGTCTGTTGCCTGGAATGTGATGGACCCATGAGAGTGATCTCTGAAGCTGTCCAGTGGAGGATGTTCCAGACTTCCAAGCAGAAGAAGGGGCATGAATGCTACCCTTGCATACTGAGGTATGCAGTGACTGACCTGTTGTTCACAGCAACCATGATGCAGCAATCTTATGTGGTTGGCACACCCTTGTAATGCCAGAAAAACAGCCTGCATTTCTAAACTGTTGATATGAAGAGAACCACAAGCCCCATACGACTACCCCCATGAGCTCTAAGTGAGCATCCCTGCCTGAATCTGAGGCAGTGGTGTCTAAAGAAGTGAGGTTCTGAGGCATGAATCAGAGCTCCACCCAGCAACCTAACCTAATCTGGCCACCAACTCGGATGATAATGAAATCTGCATCTCAAGGAGATCCAGGCAGATGGGGTCTCTGTGAGGTATCCAGTTTGCTAGAACCCACATATGAAGCCTTCCTAGGGGAACTAAGTCAGCTGCCATGTTTAGAGTCCCCAGGATAGAGATGTAATGCAGGAATTTCCTTTGGGATGGGAGGATGGAGATATGAAGGTAGGCATCCAGGAGGTCTATAGAAACTGCCTCGTCCTTTGACCTTATGCCATTTCTGACAGATGCAGGCATCTCTAGTTTAAAGTGCTGCTCCTTAAGACACTTGTTTAATGGGGAATGACTGATATTGAGTCAACAGCTTCACCCTTTTTTCTAAACCAGAAAGATCCAAGAATAAAATGCCAGTCCTTGGATGTCTACCATCCTCTTTGTAGACATCTTCCCTTAGGGAGTCTGACTGGGGTCCCTGACTGTGGTGGGAGGTCCCAGAAAGGACCAAAGCACTGTGTGTTAGATCTGATCAAGCCCTGAAAAAAAGGGGGCAGCCTGGCACCTCCTGAGACATCAAGAATTGGGGGATTCAGCAGGAGAGGATGTGACTCCCTAGCACTGATTGTCTTCTTGTTTAGAAAAGAGAAGGGGCCTTTCTGGGAACCTCAATTTGAGAAAGATCTTGAGAAAGACAGGTGAAAGAGTTTTAAACTGGTATTGACAATTTTCCTTGGTTACTTCTTACAATGCTTTGGAAGGAGACTAACTGACCTCTTAGGATGTGTGCCAGTTAGGACCCTGTACCTTGAGGAGGAAACAGGGATCAAAGTGAACATACCATCATTCTTTCTGCCTGGTTACCTCCTGACCTCAGGACAACTTCTGTGATAACTTCTTGGCCATCTAGGTGGAACAAAAGGGAGAGCCTTTAAAAGCTGGTGAGGGACATTTGAAGACCGAAAAGGTTTCACCTGTCCCAAGGGGTGGAACAGAGATGGCAATTCTAAGGGAGTGGAAGGACCATCATTCTTTCTGCCTGGTTACCTCCTGACCTCAGGACAACTTCTGTGATAACTTCTTGGCCATCAGTGAATGTAGGTGGAACAAAAGGTCTATTTTTTAATGTACCCTACAGAGCCTTTAAAAGCTGGTGAGGATCCCGACATTTGAAGACCGAAAAGGTTTCACCTGTCCCAAGGGGTGGAACAGAGATGGCAATTCTAAGGGAGTGGAAGGATCCTTGCCAATCAGGTCTTCTGGGAGTTCATTTGAGTCTACTAAAATTATGAGTTCATTGCACTATCTTCATTCCTGAGGTGAAAAAGGACTATCCCTTCCAAACTACATCCTTGGAGAAGGGGACTTAATGATTTTGTGTTCATTGTCCTGTCTCCACTCGTTAAGACTACCCCATTCTTCTCTCTCCTTGGTGAAGGGGACTGGTGATCACTTCTTGATGTAAAAGTTCAGTTAAGGTATCCATCTTTTCTCTTAAAATTAAATAGGCGGTGGGGAAGGATGACAGCCAGCCTGGTCTACTGAACCAAAAATCCATGGTGCCATGGAAAAAAAGGGACAGACAGATATTCAGCACTGGTGGTGGGAGTCCTCAAGCCCCACAAGTGGTTGAATGGGAACAAATAAAATGTGGGTGGTGGTGGCAGGTGTTGACCCACTCCTTGTCTGTAGAGAGTAAACCAAAGTCAACTCTCCAATGCCCACAGGGATTGACTGGAAACATAAGGAAAGCAGGGTTTACTGAACTACCCAATACTATTTCCTGCACCATTAGTCAAAATATGGTGGCTGGTGATCATGGCTGAAATCAAGTGTCCAGTAATTAATGTCAGATACCTGGCAACTGGTACTTATCATCTTACCTGACTGCCTTACCCAGTAACTGGTGACCAAAGCCCACTGACCTGTCACCAGTCAATGACTGGTCATGCAGTGGCAACCTGATTGAGCTGTCTCTATTCAGGAAACTCAAGTATGATGAATAAAATCTAAATTTCTATGAAGGTTTATCTCAGCAAGAAGACCACATTTCCTTTGTGCCAGGAAGGAGGTACTCACACACAAGTGTTGATGACCTCCCTATATCAGGAAGTACCAATGATTTGTCACTAACAGGAGCTGAAGATCCAGGAATCTTAAGCAGCTATGGATCCCTCTCTAACAAATGCTGGTGACTTCCCTAACCTGGGAAATGCCAATGGCACCTCCTGGAAATGAAGGGGTCTGCCTGAACAAGAAGAGAAGGAACCAAGTCCCTTCTTCCTGCTTGTATATGAGCACAGCTTTTAACTAAGTCCCACACCTCATCTGACCATAAGGATACAGAAAGGACATCTGACCATAAGGGTACAAAAAGGACATCTGTCCATGTGAGCACACTCAGTGCATGTATGCCAAGCAGATGCACTGTCCCAAGCAGCCTTGCTTATGGTCGCATTTGCCAATTCCATCTGGTACGATGAAAAGCTGAAAGAAAAACACAAAACACAGAACAAATTTTGGATGGGTAATACTTACCCTAACATGGGTTATTAGTGAGGGGATAAATTATAATGATGCACCACTTTGTGAGTGAGTATGTTAAGACCCTCAAAATTAATAAAAAAGGAACGCAGAGACAGGAACATTACTCAAGGACTGTGGATAAAATATCATATACAATGCAGAATATTATATAATTTATGGCAGTATGACAAAAGACACTCTCAATGATGACAATTTTTATGTGCCCAGAGATATGTTATAACCACATAAAATCCAAAAGAAAGAAGAACAATATTGCAAATGACAATAATTAAGTCTTCAGACTGGATCATGTTGTTTTGTTTCATGACATCCAATGACTATCTGGCACAGGGAATTCTACTGGAACTGGGAACTAGCACCAGGAAAAGAGATAGTAAAGTAATAATAACACATAATAATAATAAGTAATAAGTATAATGTATTAATGATATTAAAATAAAATGCTCCACTTCAAAGCAGATGATGTTTTGTACATTTTGCATCATTAATAAAAATGAACATATCTGAGAAGTTTAAAAAAACACTTTATTTCAATAAGTCTACTGTATCTCTCTCTCTCTCTTGCTCTTGTGTTCTTCTCATGATCTTACAATATAAGAATACTTGTACTTTGTTCTTACCACACTTGTACTTTGACTGTTTGTCCATCCAAGTATAACGTTTTCATTTTAAAATCTATACCTGCAATAGATAAAACAGACTAGTGATTTGTGAAGTAGGAAGCAGGTTTCATTCTGGACACTTGACTAGTGAGTGATGAAGTAGGTTTTATTCTGGACACTTGACTAATGAGTGATGAAGTAGGTTTTATTCTGGACACTTGACTAGTGAGTGATGAAGTAGGTTTCATTCTGGACACTTGACTAGTGAGTGATGAAGTAGGTTTTATTCTGGACACTTGACTAGTGAGTGATGAAGTAAGTTTTATTCTTGACACTTGACTAGTGAGTGATGAAGTAGGTTTTATTCTGGACACTTGACTAGTGAGTGATGAATTAGTTTTCATTCTGGACACTTGACTAGTGAGTGATGAAGTTGGAATTAGCTTTCTAGACATTTGTCAACTGAGTAAAGTTGGAATTAGGTTTCATTGTGGACACTGGTCTAGATATTTCATTAGGTATATTCTCGATCTGAAACTATGTCATGGAAATTCTCCCCCCCTCAACACACACTTGAAACAATAGGTCACTTTTCTAAGCATAGGACAGGTATAATGAAGGTAGGGCTTGCAATAGGATGCATGACTCAGATTGAGTTGATTTCTTGGCATGGTGTTTTATGAATGAGTGTGACTCCTGGAATAGACCTCATGGTGTCTTAGAAATGAGCGTGATTCCTGGAACAGACCTCCTGAATAGACCTTAGAAATGAGTGTGACTCCTGGAATAGACCCCATGGTGTCTTAGAAATGAGTGCGACTCCAGGAATAGACCCCATGGTATCTTAGAAATGAGCATGACTCCTGGAATAGACCCTATGGTGTCTTAGAAATGAGTGTGACTCCTGGAATAGACCCCATGGTGTCCTAGAAATGAGTGTGACTCCTGGTGTCTTAGAAATGAATGTGACTCCTGAAATAATGCTCATGGTGTCTTAGAAATGAGTGCGACTCCTGGAATAGACCCCATGGTGTCCTAGAAATGAGTGTGACTCCTGGAAAAGACCCCTTTTCACAATGTAGTTTAACATTAAGGTAAGACTGTCATCAAAATCAAGATATAATTTCAAAAATATCCTTATATGGTTGTACCTGTTGTTTTTGTTCAAACTGAAAAGAATCAACAACAACTCAAAAGTTTTTCCATTGATATTTATATACAGTAATTTAAAATCACAATATATGTTTAATAACTCAATAAAATTTTCTTTTTCATTTTAAATGATACTTTGGAAGTGTAGGATAGCTCAGATGGTAATACATCAAACTTGCTGCCATTGGGTTGCAAGTTCAATCCTCACTACTGATGGGTTGTTGAGCATACCCTAAAGCTAGATTTTGTCATATGGTAGAGCATCCAACTTTCTGCCATTGGACTACAAGTTCAATCCTCATTGTCTCAGCTTGTTAGATATGATAACAGATGATATTACTTGATGAAAATGAAAATCCACGTAAAATAAAACATTTTTTTTTG
>JAECUM010014855.1:0-23059 GCA_016617855.1 Megalonaias nervosa | reverse complement strand
ATATATATATATATATATATATATATATATATATATATATATATATATATATATATATATGCAAAATCAGGCACATATGAAAACCTTGTATTGAATTCTTGTTTGAAGTGCAAATAATTTCTCATATTCTTAATGCAAATTGGGAATATGGCTGCTGTAAGTCAATATTAAATTATATAATTAAAAATTTTCCTTTTTACTAGACTTTATTAAAGAAAAGAAATATTTATATTTATTTGAATTAAATATTGCATTCTTAGCACGAATTTTGAGTTGAAAAGGATATGAATTTGAATTTATAAATTAATTGAGAACACTAGGAGTTATTTTCCTATCACTGTGTTGTGCACATGCCTTTTCTTTGTGGACCAAAATACTCCAACTATTATAACAGAGACAATAGAAAGTTGTAGTATCAAACTGAATAGATTTTGGAACTTAGCGTGCCCATAGAAAGGCTGATTCTATGTTGTAGATAAAAGGCCTGTAGCAAAAGCTGGTTCTGTGGTGTGGTTAACAGTCTATCACAGAGGCTGGTTTTATGCTGTGGATAACAGCATAGCCTCTACTAAAGATGAGGATCCGCCATGAGTCACTCTATTTACCTTTCTAAGGCCTACCCCAGTTTGAAGTGCAATAGCTCCAAAAATGATTTTTATTTCATTGTTTTAATATCAATGACAGAGTAAAGTGGAGATTGGTACTGAACAATAATACGCGATCTTCCGTCTTTTCTCCAATGTACAGTTGATCACCGATAAGTAACTTTGCTTGATCAACGGCGTTACTACACAATATAAGTCTAGTGTAGAGAATTGAGACGGGAAAAGATGACCCATTCCACTTTGTACGAATAAGGTTCTCAACCAATGATTTGAAAACATAGTCGTAGGATGAAGTTTGCGTGGTGTCAATTGTATAGGGAGGTCATCTTTTTGCCAGCAAAACTGAACTTCTTTCTTTAAAGAGGTTTGCAGTTAATTGTGCTTAAAAGAGGTGTGCAGTTACTTACGCCGCAGATGGAACGTTTCAACTATTTATTGGAATATTTGATGCAGCCCTTATCAATATTTGTTATTATAGTACAGATCATACAAATTAGGAAATGATCACGAAGATTTTTAATGTACTTTTATGCATGTCAAAATTGATAATGCCAGTGTAAAATGCAGTGGACCTCATCAATAATCAACCGTATTGTTGCTTCGTCCATTTAGCCTCTAGTAGACACTGAAGAACATTATTATAAAAGGTCATCCATTAATAAGGTACTGTAATTCTGAAAATGTTCGGGAACACAAATCACATGCAATTCAAGTGTGGATCAAATCTTATTAAGAATGACATTGAGAGGTTCCAACATTACAATTTTGTATTATAGTAGAATGGAATCAATTTTTAAAAAATCAGTTTTTTTCCATATTATGTGGGTAATCCAACACCCTATTCTCAGGATTCAGCATCTATTTGTCAAGGTTAAGTTCAGTAATTGGTGTCTGTGAAGCAAGAATTTGTCTTATATTTCATAACAGCTAGTTTGAGATCAAAAGATTGTGAGCCATTTCCTCGATGCCACCTAGTACATAGCATGGAGGTCACTCAAAACCCGGAAACCAAGACAACGACAATGCTAGTTTGGGGCACGCATTCTAAGTAAGTTCTACCGCGACGCTTATCAAGACAACACATCGTCAAGTCTGGTAGCGGCAGACAAGCAGCCAACTGAATTACCAGCTGTTCCTGGAATCACGGTGTGCGGCGGGGCGCATAGAAGAAGCGGAAAGTCACAGAACATTTAGTCTGCTGTCATAACAGCTCTTCTAAGGGCTGCTAATCATACTGTCTCAAGGTTGCATTTGGGTTTAAACCCCATTTTCATAATGTCTGTATAATCTCTATTTCGATCCATTTGATCACCGCTCAAAATTAACACTAAAAATTACATAACCATGGTCGTAAAAGTGTAAAAAGGTCACATAGATACGACATTTATTTAATATTATTTCGGAACAGGTATGTGCACTACGTTCACAAAATTCTAAATTTACACGTGTATAGGAACTTTTCACAACTGTTTAGCGAGATCCTTATTACAATATGTGACTAACACACAATTGGTAGCAGAGAACAGTCCGTATTATACAATTGGGCAGAATTTGACCTAATTATAGCATCCTTGGTGTTACAGGGTAAATATGTGGCGTTTGGGATCTTTGGCCGGACAGCCCCTCCTTTTCTTCGCCCAGACATGTTTTTCCAGTGCGCGTGAGATTCACACAAAGAAAAGCCCAAGATCCGTGCTATAATACACGCTGTACTGGGTGTCGTCTGGCGGTTGGCTATTCCTCACATGAGACAATTAATTATATTTTAATCCCCGAATAAGAGCGCGATGTAAGCCTACACGCTCGCTGATGGTGGCTTTATTCCCACCCATTGAGAAATTAATTAGTGCGTAGGCGCACGTCTTTTAATTAAAAAACATGAGGTGCAGATATGCACTCGTACGGGAGTAGGACTCTTTTTCTCACGTACGATAAATTAAGAAGCCTGCGATGCTGACAGTAACCACTCGCACAAGGCCTAATGGCCATACGTGAATTTATTCAGTCAGTCCTGCATTACGGCATGCATTTAATTCATTCAGTCCTTCGTGACCCTTGGGGACGGACGTTCATGGTAGCTTTCGTTAGCTAATAACCACTGAGCTTTAAGCCTATTCATAGCAGCAACTTCAAAAGGAGCAGGCAGAGAAAAACAGCAGAGAGAGAGAGAGAGAGAGAGAGAGAGAGAGAGAGAGAGAGAGCATATCAATACAGCTATCTAAATCCAACCGAAAAGATTGTCTACTTCATATCCAGACCACCAGCCCACTCGACAGCTATCCAGTGATACAGTCTTCGGGTATTACTAGATTCTGTGCTTTTGGCAAAACATTAATTCTAACCTAACTACATTAATATAGTCTAACTACTTCTAATATTAGATTGAGCTTGCCTATTCTTTCCAACACTTCCAACCAGCTTAAAATTAACAATATTAAGCACCCAACCAAATCGCAAAATAATCTCAAATAAAAGTTTTTAATTCACAAATTCAAATTTATTGTCCCTAAAAATATAATCAAACCAGTAATAGACAATTGAAAAAGAAAGAAGCATTCAGGAAAACGAAAATAATAAAACCAAAACAGAATCACAAGAATTGATGATAGGCAGAGAAAATAACAACATCAGCAGTCCACCAAACACACAAGGGATCATGCCAGTGACCAAAAGCACACAAATCGCACCAATTCCAGCCGTTATAACACTAAACTTCAACCACAGCAAACTCAAACTACATAACCTAAACATAAACACCACCCCAATGAGCTAACTGTCTTCATCGCTGGCAAAGAAATAGACATTAGAAGGATCACTGACAGAAGCTTTGCCAACGAACTGCTAAAAACATGGAAGAGATTTCCAGATAGTTCACACCAAACAAAACTACATTTTATATTATTGTGCGCCGCTTCAAATAAGTATATAAATATAATGAAATCAATCCAATATGGCCATATAGAGTGAGGATCACAAGACACAAATCTATAACCACTTATAAATCAAGTGGGCCATCAAATAATCCATTATATTAATGATAAAAATCATAACAATCTCAACCGAGTGGAAAACTGAAGAAATAGTTAAGGACCTGAAAAGTATGGGAATTGAAATAGAAAGTGCAAATAGGCTTCAATATCAAAATAGGAAATAATCAGTAGCTGTATTACTGCATTTCCCAAAAAAGCCCCACAACATCAATGGTTCACTCTCACACAACGTCAGATACAAACTTTTGGAATATGAAAATAAAGTTAAATGCAAAGGATAGGGACATTTCTCGCACGGGTTCAGATTCCCAACCCAAAGATTATATATGTGGGGGTTCACACTCAAATAAGTGTAGATATGAGGATTAAAAGTATGCCAATAACCCCTCATCACCCAAAATCCGATGAAGTCCCATGTAAGATTCGCAAAATGGAGCTACAAAGTGTTCCGTACTACAAAGCTGAGAAGAAAGTAATAAGGACCAAAGCCTTTTAAGATAGGACCCCCTACACCAATCTGGTCAGTACAAACACCCCCAAAATTAACATTAGCAGAAATAGACATAAATAGGGAACGAAACGATAAGCGACAAGCATCCCCACAAAACAAGGTAAATTCTCTTAGAAGCAAATAAAGAAAATCAAGTAATAAAGCAATAATCTAACAAAAGAAAGAACACAGCCATCAAATAATCAACATCCACAACGAATAACAGCTCAAAACTTAAGTTCCACCCCCTCCCAACAAAAATAATGTCAAGAGCTCAACTACTCGAATTTATCCGGGATATACTGGATGGGATTATTACAGCAGACAATCCAATAACCGTCGACACCGTATGATCACAGAAAAGATCACTGATAGAATTTCGTCTTGCACCCAAGGAATCCAGTCAACAAGGGTGACTTAATGCCATATCAATTATTAAACCCTAAAAACCAATGGTGGAATCCAAACAACATGATTATAATTTTACAATTGAACTGCAGGGAAATAAATAAAACTAGTACAGAACTAATTCATTAAATACAACAGGGGCAAAATAAACCAGATATCAGGAGGCGCACTTTAATGGACAACCGAATCACATTCCGAAATTCCCGGGGTATACAGCATGCTATCTTTAAACACAGACAAAAGGGGAAAAGAGGATGCGAACTGCCAACATTTGTCGGCGACGCCATTTCAAGTGAGTCTCTTGGGTGTCTCTGCCCCACAACAAACCCCAGAAACCCCAGAATCCTGTCGGAATTTCAAACAATCAAAATAAACACTGGTAGCAGGCCAAATACATTAACTAACTTATACAGTCCAGCTGGGGATAAAATCAACAATACCAAATATTATATTAGTATTATAAACAAGCAAGAGATAATCAAATAATATGCCAAGATTTTAACGCAGATGGCAAGCAATGGAGAGGGAGAAGTAGATATAGATGAAGTTTTTATTCCAAAGAGGGTTTTAGGTCAGAAAACCCCCACCCCCTCTAAAATAAATATATTATGACATTTTTCACCACCTCAGAGACCCCCTCTCCCTCAAAAAACCACCCTCCTCCACATTTTTATCTCAGAAAATGATGATTAATTTGAAACCCAAAGGGGATTCTAGGCCAGAACCCTCACCCCCTAAATTTTGAGATGAGGTTGGTCAGATGATTCAATGACATTTATTGACAACATGGTTGATGAATGATATTACTAAAGCTGTACAAAATTAAACATCTACTACTGTTGTAACCCATATTTTATGATAATCTTTTTCATATCTGCTGACTCTCATTGGCAGAATATCTGTTAACATACTGTCAATAATACGAAACTCTCGTATTAAATTGTCCATATCATATTTTATACCAGGCAAATAAGATAGTATCTGATCAAGTAATTTTCAATAGGTGATACTTGCTGTTTTACAAGCGTTTTTTTAGTTGCAAGGCGAGGTTCAATTTTTTTACACGCTGTTGCAAGAGAAACACCGACACCAGATATTATTAACAAAAACGGATTTAATGATGCTCCACTTGAAATTATACCAAAGCTAATCATTAACAACGGCAAATATGATATTACTCGAAGTATTCTACGGTAGTATTTATAACATTCTTTTACACACCATAGGTTTTTATGATAAAATTTATAATATTTTACCAACGCGTCAACATCTTGTTTTGGAATTTCCTCTGAAATGTGATTGAAATCAATGATATGTTTTTTCATTATACAATTTTTTTTACACAAAAACAAAAGGTCTGGCATCAGCAATTGAATCAAGAAACTCACGAAATTTATTATTATTAGGATCAGCTATAAAAATTCTGTATTTGTCATAAACATCTGACGAAGTATCCTTATATCGTTCATCTGTTAGTACATATTGTTTCTTTAACCAAGCGTATGAATCAAAACTATTTCCTACTTCACTCTCGTACAAATCTGTTTTATTCACAAAATTACTGTAATCGATTTCTGTTTCATCAATATACCCTAATACTAAGCTCAACTGATCTAAAGTGAAATTTTTGAGAACAAGATGTTGCCTGATAATTGTATATGCGACTACGAAATTTGCTAACATTAATTTTTTAAGCTTATCTAGTTCAATTGTAAGAAGACCAACAACAGAAGCTACTTTTAACATTAAGTTTTCATATGGGTTTGTGAATATTGTTTGTCAAGACGAGTATGATTTTCGTTTATTCGTCTTTCTTCCAATGTTCTTCCACTGTAAACTTGTGCTTTTATTACGTCTGATTGTATTATCAAATCTATGTTATACCAATCAAGCTCGAGTATTATTTTTTAAAATATAATTTCAACTTGTTTTTGTTCTTCTAGACAATCATTAGGATGACAGTTTCTGCTTATAATATCAATGTTTTTGATTGTTTTTTTTTCAGTTGTGGTCCTCGCATATGCATAACGCGAATAAAATTAGCAGAATTTTCTGGCAATGTTGAATTGTCTAATGATTCGATGCCAAGTTTTTTCAAACCTTGTAACATTTTTGCTATGTTATTAACAGCTCCAACATCTATTTTAGGGTTAAAAATATTATCATAAAATTCTTTCGCAACGGTTATAATTGATGGTTCTGACATTATTTTATAGCATGAGATTAAATTTGGTCATCGAGTGTGTATATTTGAAATGCTGTCAGTCCTGGAAACGGACGTTCGGCAGCAATAACATAAACTCGAAAATACAAGTACATGTTAACAGTGTTTTCAGTCGGAATCGTAAAATATTGTGTTGTTGAAATGTAAGTGTCTGTTGTGCTATACAATGTTGCCCAATTAATATCATCATTTGATCCTTCCAATCGCCAATTATAAATTCGACCAACGCTAGGATTTAATAGGTCTCGCAAATGAAATTGCCAAATAGCAACTGCAGTAGGACATTTGATTTTGATCCAAAAATTTTCAATTTCTCCGTTGGTCGTCCACTCGTGTCTATCAGAGAAAGCGTAATAAGGATAATTTTCAGGATAAAACGATGATGCGCTTACCTCAAATCCAACTGCTGACTTAAACAATATAGGAATATACCCAACATTATTTTTGGTTCGTTTTACACTACTAAACAGACTGTCAACATACACTTTATTTGTCAGATCGTTAGGGTTAACTGGAGCGTAAGTCGTCATTATCTTGTTGGCTTTCATGTTTATATTCCCTGACATCGGTCCACCGGATTTCTTAAAATATGGGTTAAGTTCTTTTAATTGAGCATAACTAATAGCATCAGCGTTATCAGATGTTGAGGTTATTGGTAATCCAGTTATTTTTGAATTTAACATGGACAGGTCACCTGTCATTGTATCACTGGCTTTGTTAAGCTTATTATAGTCAACAGATTTTAGTTGTGCATAACTTACAGCTTGTGTTTGATTTAAGTTTTCTGGCGGATATACAATCTCTAAATTTGTAATTTTTTTCCTGACATGTTGATATTACCTGTAACTGTTCCACCGATTTTATCAAGTTTGTTATCATCAACATACTTCGACTGCAAATAACTTACCGCTTGAGTTTGATTTAAGTTTGCTGGTGGATACCCGGTCTCTAAATTTATAATTTTTTCCCTGACATATCTAAGTTACCGCTTAAAATTCCACCAGATTTATCTAGTTTATTATTGTCGACTAATTTAAGTTGTGCATAACTAACAGTTTGTGTATTAACGACATTTATTGGCGGATAATCTGTTTCTAAATCTAGTACTCGTTGATTTGACATAAACAAGTTTCCCGTCATTGTGTCGCAGGATTTTTTCAGGTAACCTGATAAATCAACCTTACCATCTGTTGTGGTTATACTTACAGCTGATGAATCTCCTACTAATGTTCCAAATTTTGTATAATAGCTCATTATTTATTTATCGTCTGACAATTTGTTTTATATAACATAAAATTGTATAAAAATAATGGCAAAATCGTCGATATTAAACTTTGATACAGAGCGGTTGGTGAAACATAAACATGAAAACGAACTTCCAGATTGTCATTATCTTATTGTTGGAAGAACTGGATCGGGAAAAACAAACTTGCTTATGAATTTACTTCTCGGAGATAATTTTAACTACGATCGCGTTTATATTTACACAATTAATCCACAACAAGATAATTACGAGCTACTTAACAATTATAATGACAAACTTCGTGATGATCTTGAGGCTGATGAAGATTTTTTTATTATCAAACAACCAGAAGAACTTGTTCCAGTTAATCAACTTGATTCGTCCGAACACAAGATAGTTGTTTTTGATGATATTCCGCTGATGATGATGCTGATGTTCGTCCTTCGGTCTCGAAGACGACCATGACTTCAGATCTGGGCTGGTCTGTAAGTGCGCAGATGGCTGGTGAGGCCAATCTGTGCTCTGAAGAGTCTACGGCAATGAGGACAGGGAATTGCCGGGGGCTGGATGGACTGAAGGTCGGCGCTGGCTCTGCTATTCCTCTGCTGGCGTTTCTGCTTGGCCTCGTTGATCCGGTGCTCTTCAAATGCAGCTGCACCTGAGTTGATTTGGTGACGCCAGGCATCGCGGTCTTCGGGAAGCTGCTCCCAGCTGTCTGGGTCAATGCCACAGGACTTCATGGAGGCTTTGAGCGTGTCCTTGAACCGTTTCTTTTGGCCTCCTCGGGAACGCTTGCCTTCAGCGAGTTCCCCATAGAACAGTCTCTTTGGAAGGCGCTCATCAGGCATACGGCAGACATGACCAGCCCAGCGGAGTTGTGACCTTCTGAGCATGGCATGGACGCTTGTCATCTCTGCTCTCTGGAGGACGTCTGTGTCAGGAGTCTTGTCCTGCCATTTGATGTGGAGCAGTTTTCTGAGGCAGCGGATGTGGAAGGAGTTCAGCTGTTTTGCATGGCGACTGTACACCGTCCATGTCTCACAGGCGTACAAGAGGGGGGGCAGTACTACTGCGCGGTACACCTTGAGCTTGGTTGGCAGGCTGATTCCTCTTCTGTTCCATACAGTACTGTGAAGTCTGCCGAAGGCTGCACTTGCACGAGCAATCCTGAGAGTGACCTCTTCATCGATGAAGATTGTGCGCGACAGGGTTTGCTGCCAAGGTAGATGAAATTGTCAGCAACAGCGAGCTTCTGTCCATTGACGGTAATGCTGGGTTCGGTGTAGGGCACTGAGGGTGCAGGCTGGTACATGATTTCGGTCTGCTTCGTACTTATTGTGAGTCCGAAGTCTGTGCAGGCTTTGGAGAACCGATCCATACTTTCTTGCATGTCAGACTGAGTACCAGCATTCAAAGCGCAGTCGTCAGCAAAGAGTAAGTCGCGGATGGTGTCTTCCTGGACTTTGGTCTTAGCCTGCAGTCTTCTCAGGTTGAAGATGTTCCCATCAGTCCTGAACCGGATGTCGATGCCAATGTCACCCTCACGGAAAGCATCGGTCAGCATCGCTGTGAACATCATGCTGAACAGGGTCGGGGCAAGAACACAGCCCTGCTTGACACCGTTTGTCACTGGAAAGGGCAGGGAGAACTCTCCATCATCCTGTACTCTGGCGAGCATGCCATCGTGGAACAGTCTGACCATGGTGATGAACTTCTCAGGGCATCCGAACTTTGCCATGATCCTCCACAGACCTTCACGACTCACAGTGTCAAAAGCCTTTGTGAGGTCCACAAAAGTGGTGTAGAGGCTGACGTTCTGCTCTTGGCATTTCTCCTGGAGTTGCCTGGTTGCGAAGATCATGTCCACGGTGCCCCGATCCTGCCTGAAGCCGCACTGACTCTCTGGTAGCAAGCCTTGCTCCAAGTGGACGATCAGTCGATTTAGCAGAATTCTGGCCAGTATTTTCCCTGCGATGGATAATGGGGAGATGCCACGGTGGTTGTCGCATGCTTGCCGGTTCCCCTTCCGCTTGTAGAGGTGGACAATAGAGGCGTCTTTGAACTCCTGTGGAATCTTCTCCTGGTTCCACACATATTCCGCTAAACAACCAGGAAATGAATAAAATAAGATCATATTTTTCATTATCACGTAATAAAAAGTGTAATTCTGTTTATATCGCCCAAGGTTTTTATATTGTTGACAGATTTATTAGGCGAAATACTGGTTGTTTTATATTATTTCCAGGACTTGACAATCTTGACGTTAGAAATATCGCGAACGAACAATGTGGTGATGTAACAAAAGATAAATTTATTGAATTATATCACAAAGCGACGGCAAATAAATATGACTTTTTTATTTGATAAATTAACAAATGATGCGAGTAAAATGTTTCGCTGTTGTATTGAAAAATACCTACAGTAATTGTTATAGAAAATAGTATATAATTAATGGAAAGACAAGCAAAGTACAGAAAACATATGGAAAATCTAAAAAAAACTTGTTAAATCTAAAGCTGAACTTAGGCAGATGATCCAACAAGCACGACGTGGCCAAGTGGCTGCAGCAGAAACAACAGCCGCCGCTCTCAAACCAGTTACTGAAGCTTTACTTGGAAAACAACCTGAAACTAAACCATTATCAGAAGAAGAAGTTAAAAAAATACAAGAAAAAGGTTTACTAGGATTAATTAAAGAACAACAAGAAGCGGCTGCTGGAAGAATTATTGAAAGATCTGAAGAAGAAAAAAGAAGATTAGCAGAGGCAAATATAGCTAATCCTGTTGCAAGACAAGTTGAAATAGATCGGCTGATAAATAATCCACTGGAACTTCAACAAAGATTAGCAGAAACAGCAGTAGTTAGACCAATTGAAAGAAAGTTAGAAGAAGAAGAACAACTTAGAAGAGAGAGGGAAATTACAGAAGAAAAAAGAAAATTTGAATATGATTTAGAAAATATAGATAGCGAAATAAGAGATAAAGAATATAAAGATTTTAATGAAAAATATAAAGATTTTAAAAATGTGAGAGTATATCATGTTAACAAAGATAAATTTAAAGCCGACGAAAAAATTGCAAAATTAAAAGAAATAAAAGAAGAGAGTGATAAACATCTCAGCAAAGTAGTTTTAGAAAATAGACATTACTATAATGACATTAAATTATATCGACATGGAATTATTGCTGATCTTTATATTAAGACTATTAATAATATAAAAAATAACAAATTTAGTTATCCCATTAGTAGCTTAATTGCTGAAGCAAAATTATTGGATGAAAGACCAGAAGAATCAGCATATACACTACAAGCTCCTATAATGACTGAAGAAGATTTACTAAATTCAGCCGTAGCAGATAAAAAGTATCGTGATGAATATAAAAACAGGACAGAAGAAGAAATAACATCAAAAGAATATTTTAATTTTATGAAAGATAATAACATTTCTGACGTTGATAATATGTATAATTGGAAAGACGATGAATACGAAGATCTCATAAAAAAATTAGATGATATCATAGCAGAAGGTAAAGGAACTTAAATTAGTACAGCTGCAATGGAAGATGTTGAAGAACTTTCTGAAAGAGCTAGAAATTATACTATTGCTACTGTTTTTAAACTACTGCAAAAAAAATTTAGAAATGAAAAATATGCTAAGGAAGGAAAATTCACTTTTAAAACATTATTTGAACATTATGATGATGATCGCTTAAAAAAACTTTTAGAAGAAGAAAGAAAGAAAACAGGAACAGGAGTTAGAATATTTTCATTAGTTACTGAAATGATTGGCAGATTAATGTTATTGATATCATCAAAAGAAGCTGGAAATGCTGGTGCTGAAATTGATAATGAAATTATTGACATACTTGATAATTTGAGATCGGAAAATTTATTAACATCTGACGAATACGAAACTTTACATCGCAACTTAATCGCGGCGATTTAATTTTATAAAAATATAATAACAAATGTCAGCAACATTATTACTAAACTCTAGCCAATCTGATAAAGATAGCGCAAATTTTTCAGTAAAGTATATTCCGCCAGTAGAACTAGATCGTGAAAAACAATATGAAATTGGACTAATTTCCTGTACGTGTTAGAATTCTATGGCTAATGTAAAAACTGGGATTAATGATGAATTTGCATTTGATATTCATATTCCAGATGAAAGGTGGGAGAACCCTAACTATTATAAAACACTTAAAATTCCACAAGGAGCTTATAATATTAGTGATTTAAATAAAACAATAAAAGAGCTTATAACAAAAAATAAAGGTATAGCTGATAATTTTGAGATGACACCAAATTATAATACGTTACGCGCTAGAATGACATTAAAAAGTATGGGATTTGATATTCGGAAAAAAACAAGTATCGCACCACTGATAGGATTTGAATATGATCTCTATCATGGTGTTCCAGGGACGGATGAAGGTTATACACATGACGGTGAACTGCCAGTAAATATAACTGATGTAAACACAATATTGGTAAATTGCTCTATTGCATCTGGATCTTATTCAGCTAAAGGTAGCAAAGGACAAACGATATATAGTTTTTCACCAGACGTTCCGCCAGGATCTCTTATGCAAATTAGTCCACGTCAAGTTATTTATTATCCGTTAAACGTTGAAAATCAAATAACAGAAGTAAATATGCAATTGACAGATCAGTCTGGACGACAACTGTATTTTAACAATGAAATTGTTACTTATTATTTACACTTACGCAAACAATAGTAAACATATTTTCTAAAAGATTTGGTAATAAAATTATACAACCTCAGATATAATGAAACAGAAAAAAAGTTTATCGAAGAAAAATAGTAGGAGGACTTTTGGGAAATATATTTGCTAAAATTATAGAAAATGTTCCAGGAATATCTCATAAAGTTGCACCAATTGCACTTGACGCATCAAAAGCTTTTGCAACTGGAGCTGCATCTGCTGCTGAAACTGCTGTTGGACAAAAAATAGCTGATAAAGTAAAAAGACCTACAATAAAACAAGCTATTTCAGAAATCGCACCAACAAAAGAAACCCAACGAGCAATGATAGCAACAACAAAAAAACTTTTATCACCAAAAGGAGAACAAATTATAAAAAAATTAATATCTAAAGCAAAAACACCAATCACTACATGATTGGCAATAATTTTATATAACCTAATAAATAAAAAAAATGTCTGTTAAATATTATCAATGATGGTTGGTGTTTATTTAAAAGTGCTCTATATCAGCTGGCCAATCAAACTGTCGAAGATATTTTAAGTCACTTACAAGATGCAAGTGCAATATTAAATACTATTTCGTTTTCCGATGATTACTCCAAATCAACTGCAACTAATATGATGTGGTTTAAAGATACTGGAATTGGTACAGCAAGATGTGTAGAATTTATTTTAAGAGGTGTTTTAATTCAAGGAGCTGATGCTGCTGCAGATTTACCAATTGTAAGAGGTTTTCTTATTGCTAATGCAGACGCGCTCGGTATAGCCGCACCAGCTGCAGGAGCTAATGCAGACGCTACAAGAGTCTTACTTACTGCAGCTTGCAATGATCTTGGTATAGCACCGCCAGATGCAGCTGTTGACGGTACTGCAATGTTAGATTTAGTTATTGACACAATTGGATTTTGACCTGGACTTTACAATGAAGGTTATTCTAAAAGACGGAAACTTGCAGCAGTATCACGTCAAATTACAATGATGCTGCCACTAAGTACAATATTTGGCTTTTGCAGGAACTATAATAAAGTATTTCGTGGAGTTAAACATACACTTATTTTAGATCGATCAGAACAAAATGATTGTTTATTTCGATTTGGCGGGGCTGATGTACAGTTTATCCTAAACAAACTTGCGCTGTGGATGCCACAAATAACGCCGACAGTTTCAAAATCGCTCGAATTAGATGATATTCTTAAAAACCGCACAAAGAAAATTCATTTTCAGCAACATAAAATATATCAAACAGCAGTTCCAAATACCACAGACTACACATGACGAGTCATAACAACGTCAACTTAACAAAAACCACAGCAATTATTTGTTGTATTTCAACAGCAAGCGGGACGTGGTAACCAACAACAAAATAATGCGATATTTGATAATGCTGATTTTAGACGAATATATGCTAGAATAAATTGAAAGTAATATCCAGAGCGGGCGATAGAATGTAATTTTGCAGATAACGCTAATAAAAATATTACTCGACCTTACATGTACCTGCTCGACGCATTGCAAAAATATCAAGATGTTGGTGACGGATCTCAGATATCAGCAGAGAAATTTCGTACACTTTATCCGATATTTTATTTTGATGTTAGTAAACAAAATGAAGGAGATGTAATTTCAACTGCTGATATTAAAATTACTTGGACATTAGAAGCAGTTCCAGCAGCGCAGTTGTATGTATATGCGCTAGTGATCAGCAACAGAACTATTACGATTGATTTTGTTGGAGGTAAAATGTCGGTACAAGTTTGAAAAACTTTAAGTTTAATCTGTAACTTTAATAATAAGATGACAAAATATATTGTAAAAGAAATATATTTGACTGATGGTCAAGTTAAAAAATTAGCAGCTGCTGTTGCAAAGAAAAGGCAAGTATCATTAAAGGTCAACCCTAACGCAGGTGTTTTAGGTACTTTAACAAAAGTAATGTTAACCAAAAAACAAATAAATAAATGTGAGCGCAAAAAACCTTTTGTTTTAAATTTAAGTGCTGCACAAATAACTGCAATGTCAAAACAAGGTGGTTTCTTCGGTCCGGCACTATCTGTAATGGCCAAAACGTTAATACCTAAAATTTTGCCAGTGTTAGGTACATTAGGATTAGCAGCGGCGTCTGGACCAGTATCTGGCGCAACGAAAAAGGCAGTTGAAGGTCATGGAATAAAGAAACTTTTTGTCTAAAGATAAATATAATGCCCAGACGAAAAACAGTAAAAAGAAAGACAACGACGAAAAAAAAGACACGACCGAGGAGAAAAGGTGGATTTATTCCAATAGCTCCATTACTAGCAGGATTGGCGGGAAGTCTATTGCCAAATCTGTTAGGACAAGGACTAATGTTGCCAGGAACAAAGAGATGAAGTCGGCCGCGTTAAGTAATTTTGATATACTTGACAAACTAAAAAAAGTAAAAAATTTCAGTGGAGTTTATTCTAAAGATCAACTTATGACGATTCCATCGCCAGAGACGCTAGAGTCTCCAGGTTCGTGTGTTATAAATATACAAGATTTCAATGACGGATCTGACACACATTGGGTAGCTGTTTTTGATAACAATTATTTTGACTCGTTCGGAATTCCACCAAGTGACGCAATAAAAAAATATATGAGTAAAAAAAAATAATAAATTATTCGTCTAATCAAATTCAACCAGTTGGAACTTCCGATTGTGGATACTATTGCGTAATGTTCATTAAACAGATGACTGAAAATCCAGATTTTTTAAAGTTTATTTTGCAATTTGACAAACAACCTTCTCACGCTAATGATGAGATTGCAATAAATTTTATCTAAACTCACTGATATACAATGTCAACATATTTTTTTAAGTGTAAAACTAAAACAGAAAATAAAGATGAAAAGACAGAAAAAAACAAAAATAATACAATAATGCTGAAACGTATTTGTGCAATCTGTGGAAAAAGAAAAAGTATGTTTTTAAAGAAATTATCGCCACTGCCAAAAACAAAGTTGTCCGGAGCGGGTTATCCAGAAATTATTTTAGTAGATGATTAATAAAAAAATGACATGCGTGTGCGATTGTGATTGAGATTTATGTCTTGAGCAAAATAAAATTGTTACATATTGTCAGAAATGCAACAACAGAGAAATAATTTTAACAGGTATAGATATACATAAATTTATTGGAAAATTGCCGAAACTAAAAGGCGGTTGGACATTGCCAGGCCATAAATACACTGGACCTTACAATCCTCTCGATAAACAACTTGGCGAAAACGATAATCCGCTGCCAGGACAAGAGCCTTACAATCAAGTTGACGCAATAGCAATGCGCCATGATATCTGCTACAGAGATATTGAACGTCCAGACGACGAACAAAATAAACACAGCTGCGATAAAGTAATGTTAGACGAACTTCGTGATATGAAACCTGTAAATATGCGAGAACGTGTTGACCGAAGGCTGGTTCAGGGTTTTATTGGAGCAAAATATAAACTCGGACTCGGTAAAAAAGAATTATATGATGATCTTGCCTTAGAGCTGCTCAAACCTGAAAAAAAAAAAACAAAAACGTTTCCGCGACGTAAAGTTGTCGTAAATGCCGTTGATGATATCTGGGCGATAGATTTATTTGATGTCTCAGATCTTGCTCAGTTTAACGTTGTCGCCGATGGCGCTCCAAAGAGATATCTTTTTAATGTTGTAGATGTTTTTACCAAATACTCGTTTAGTATACCCGTTTCGGATAAAACAGGGACATCGATGACTGATGCGCTAAAACAAATAATAACAACCACAGAAAGAAAACCAAATAGAATATGGACTGATCATGGAGCAGAGTTTTTTAATAAAAAATTTGAACAGTTTTTGGAACAAATTAACATTAAAAAATGTGTTACAGGAAATGAGGGAAAAAGCGTCATCGTTGAAAGATTTAATCGCACGCTCAACGAAAAAATTCACAAGTATTTGACAGCTAAAAATACGAGTCAATATATTGACAATTTACAAAACATTGTTGACGAGTATAATAACACGAAACACAGATCCATTTCGCTAGGCAAAAGGAAAATGTCGCCAAACGACGCGATTGCAAATCCAATATTAGCAAACGAAAATATGTACCGCAGACATAAATTTAAAGTTGGTGATAAAGTTAGAATTTCTCTGACGAAAAAAACATTTGAGAAAGGATATTCTCATAATTGGATCGAAGAAGTATTTGTTGTTGATAAACTACTTTTAACAATACCAGTTACATACTCGTTAAAAGATTTATTAGGTGAACCTTTAACTGGCAGTTTTTACGAGCAAGATCTTCAGAAAATAGAACAAGATATATTTGTTATTGAAAAAGTTATTAAAAAGCGCGGCAACAGAAGTTTAGTCAAATGGCGAGGGTATGGCGATACATTTAATAGCTGGGTACCAACTAAGTCGATCGAATAATATTATTATAAATTTCTTCGTATTTTATTAGTACGGATTTACATTTTACTGGTTTACATAGAGAAATTAAATGTAATTTTCCTGCATCATCGACTGGCATTAAATTAAATATTTTAACAAAATAAAATCGTATTTTATATTTCTTTGTTGTCCAGTAATTTTTACGTTTGAAAAGGGTTTTATAAGTTGCCAAAATATTTGATGCTCTGTGATAGTAATATTAAATTTTATTATTTTTTTTAGCAATATGGTACTTAACATCACATCGTCCAGTTCTTGGTCTGCTTAAATTGTTTTTACTAACAACAACATCATCATCTTCTTCATCGTCATAGTTATGCAAAATATCATTTTCAGTATAACCAGCAAATCTGTCATTAGTAATATTTTCTAATGTAAAATTTGAAACTGAAACAAAATCTCCCGAATATAGTTTAGCCAGTCTCTCAATTAAGTTCATTATTATAATATATCTTTTGTCTAATTAATAAATAATAAGATGTTTGGAGAAATAAAATATCATCAAAGAGTTAATATATTAAATCACAAAGAATTAGCTGAGGCAATTCGAAATTGTTTGTTGGGACATAGTTTTTATTTTGTTGATGTTATGATAACATTAGGCGAATCTGACAAATTTTTATTAACAGTAGCAGAAATAATAAAACTTGATACAAATAAAATGATGACATTACGATTTAATCGCGACGATATTATGGAATTTAGTCATAATTGTCTTACTCGAAATGATATAGAACATATCATTAGTTATCGTATTTAAAATTAAATGTATCAAATGTCAACATTGACGTTGCTGATTTTGTTACATTATCAGGTACAAATTTTACTGCACTTGAATTAATTTTATGATATTTTTCCAGCAGCTGTTATTGATTTAAATTTCATTTCTCCTCCAGTTTCAACATTTATTGAAATTATTTAAAAATTATTACTACCACCAGTTCCACGTCTTGTGTTTTCTTTTGGCGTAACCAAATCTATATTTTCCAAACGACTATCTGTTTTAATACCATTTCTATGATCAACAACTAAACTATTAGGTATTAGTCCGTTAAAAGTTTCAAACACAAAACGATGAGATTGATAATAAACAAAATTAGTTTTTGTTCCACGTACATTAACACCAAGATATCCACTGTTCTGCAAAATTCCAACAACTTTTATTGTTCTTATATGTCTAATATTTCCCTTATCATTTCTCTCATATAAAACAAATAATGGATGAAGTTGAAATTCATTTTGTAATGCTAAATTTTCAATATTATCATCAGCAATTGCGTTATTTACTCTGTGTACTCGTTGTCCTTCTGGAATATCATCGCTAAACAAAGCATAAATAAAATATTTTCTAAGCATTTTAGTCCTTTCTGTATCATCGCCTTTTACTGAAATTAATACACCAGCTGGTGTTGATATGCCAATAGAATTTTTAGATTTTATATTAATGACAGAACCTAACATATTTGCTGCATATAAATTATAATTTGGGTGTACATGATAAAAGTCTTGCTCTTCTGCCGTCAATCTCAGATATCTCAAAATTTCTATCATTATACTAAAAGGATTTCATATCTCTAATTAAAAAAAAAATTCAATTAAATATAAAATATTACTATATATATAATGTTAAAATTGCGAGATATTGCTAACAAGAACATTATCAAAACAGAAAAAAATTGCTTCAGCATTTTCAGGTTATGATAATAGTTACAAACTTGATGATCAAAATATTTTAGCAAATTTTAATTCCACAAGTTTATTTCATCTTTTGCAACCAGTTATAGCTCAAGAACTTGCGGCTCATAAAAGTATCAAACTTATAGTACAATATCATACGATTTTATCAAAGTTACATGCAGTTGAAGATGTACTTGATATAATTTTTGAAAGAAAAAGTTTTGACAGCGAAATTTCGGAACCATATTTAACAGCAAAATCAAGAAAAATATTAACTGGAACAGACATTGCCATGGCCGCCGATGAAATACATCAAGAAATAAACAAACAATTAGAAGAATTTACTGCATCAGGATCGGGTTGGAAATTTGAAATGATACAGGAAGTTTTATTTCACACAGCAAAATATAACGTACTTCCCGGTAGTTTGTACGTCGATCTCCCTCAAAAAATTACAAACAAAAGATGCTGTATAAATGTCAAAAACAATGATGACAAATGTTTTCAATGGTCTATTCTTTCTGCAAAACATCCTCAGTGTGATCACCCCGGCAGAATTGAAACGTATTTGCCATACAAAGACGAACTAAATTTTTTAGGAATAACTTTTCCAGTAGCAGAAAATCATATGAAAAAGTTTGAAAAACAAAATAGTATCTCAGTAAATGTTTTCGGACTAGATGAGCGAGCAAACGTTTACCCGAGATATATCTCAGAAAATGCTACACAAAATACAATAAATTTATTATTTTATCAGGGACATTAATGTTGGATAAAAAACTTTAACGGCCTAGTTGGCAGACAGTATAGTAAAAATAAAAATAAAAAATATTTCTGTTATAGATGTTTGCATGGTTTTTCTCGTGATGGAATACTGCAGGAGCATCTCAAATACTGTGTCAATGTTCAAAGAATAACTCTGCTTGGCGGAAAAGAAAAAATATTAAAATTAAAACGTTATGATCATAAACTAAATATTCCTTTTGTTATTTATGCTGATTTCGAGTGTCTACTTGTTCCTGTGGTTGGAGCAGAAAATAATCCGAATAAATCAAGTACTAGAAAAATACAACATATTCCTTGTTGAGTAGCTTATAAAGTAGTTTGTTGCGCTAACGATAAATTTTCAACTCTGATAAAGTTATATAGAGGTGAAAATCCTGCCGTATGGTAATTAAAAAATTTAAGAGACGAAGTTAATAAAATTTCTAACAGATTATTTAAAACAGCTCCGATGAAAATAACGTCTAAACGACAACTCGATTTCGATGAGGCAACTAATTGTCATATTTGTGAAAAGTTGTTGGTAGACTCCAACGGAGTCCGTGATAAGGTGCTTGATCATTGTCATTTGACCGGCCAATATCGTGGAACAGCTCATAACAGTTGTAATTTAAAATTTCATGCTCCAGATTTTATTCCCATAGTTTTACATAACTTTCGTGGCTATGACAGTCATATCATTGTAGAAGCTTTTGGTGATGAAAATATTAAAGCTAAACTAAAATTAAATAACGTAATAAAATGTATTCCAAATAATTTTGAAAAGTATATGTCGGTGACGCTCGGTAAATTACGCTTTATTGACAGTCTGCAATTTATGGCAGCATCATTAGATGAGCTTGTAAAAGGTTGCAGTAGTTTCGCTAACTTAAAAAGTTGCTTCAAAAAAAGGTATCTTTCCTTACGAGTATCTCGACGATTGGAGCAGATTTGATGAAACTTCTCTTCCTGATAAAGATAAATTTTCCTCGCAACTCAAAAATGAAAATATCATAGATGACGAATACAAATATGCACAAGATATTTGGCATAAATTTAGTTGTAAAACATTTGGTGATTATCACGATCTGTATTTGAAAATAGATGTATTATTGCTAGCAGATGTTTTTGAGAGTTTTCGTCAAGTAAGCTACAGCACTTATGGACTAGACGCTCTCCTAAAAACAGGTAAGATAGAACTGGATCTCTTAACAGATGTTGATATGTTTAACTTTATTGAAAAAGGTATCAGAGACGGAATTAGCGTTATAAAAAAAATATGCAGTAGCTAATAACAAATATCTGAAAAATTATGATAAAAATCTCCTATCTAATCATATTATTTATCTAGACTGTGTGAATTTAGATGGATATGCAATGTCAGAGCCAATGCCTTGCGGTGGGTTTCATTGGATAACTCCAGATCAATTTCTTAAAGAAACTGAAAAAGATTTACCTAGAAAAATTAATAATGATTATTCCGATATTTCATACTTTGTTGAAGTTGATCTAGATTATCCTAGATCGTTACATGATCTACATAACGACTACCCGTTTTGTGCAGAGTCTATGATGATTAATTATAGTTTATTATCACCTGAACAACGAGCAACGACAACAGCAAAAAATTCGATTGTTAATAAGTTAGTTCCAAATTTGTTAAATAAAAGAAATTACGTTATGCATTACAAAAATTTAAAACAAGCAGTAGATGCTGGGCTAATTCTGAGAAAAGTCCATCGCGTGCTAAAGTTTAATCAGTCGAGGTGGATGGCAAATTACATTGACTTAAATACGAAACGTCGTACTGTGGCTAAAACCGAATTTGAGAAAAACTTTTTCAAGTTAATGAACAACTCGGTGTTCGGTAAGACGATGGAAAATATCCGAAAAAGAGTCTCGATAGAAATTGTTAATGACCTAAATAACAGAAATAAATTAGTTAACGATGATGGTTTTGTCAGTATGAAAATATTTAATGAAAAGCTTGTTGGAATACAACGACGAAAGACAAATTTAAAGTTAAATAAACCGATTTATGTTGGTGCAGCTGTACTTGATATATCAAAGTGGCTGATGTACGATTTTCACTCTAATTTCACCAAAAAGCAGTGGCCAGATTCGGAGTTGCTATTTACTGATACAGACTCGCTAGTTTATAATATAAAATGTGAAGATGTCTATCAGGATATTTACAATAATAAAAATCTATTTGATTTATCAGATTATCCAGCATGTAGTGGATTTCAAGATAATTCAAATAAGAAAGTTATTGGAAAAATGAAAGATGAATTTATGTTTATGCCAGTTAGGGAATTTGTTGGACTAAAGAGTAAAATGTATGCTGTTATATTAGATGACAATAAACTTACAAAAAAAGCAAAAGGTATCCCTCTAGGACATGTGAAAAAGATGATGAATTTTGATGATTTTAAAACAGCGCTAAACAATAGTGTCAGTTTTATCAAACAAATGTTATCAGAACAAAGCATCATAAACTTGAAACGAATACAATTATAAAACGTGGACTGACTAATTTCGATGATAAAAGATATTGCAGGGACGGAATTAACACACTAGCACTTGGACATTGTGCAAGTAATTTTGTCTAAACATCAGAAATAATGTTCGAAAATTTAAGATTAGTTGATGGAGTTAATAGCATTTTAAAAAATACTGGTCAATAACCAGCAATGATCATTTGAATATAATGATGAAATTTCAGGTATTTGTTTTAGTAAATTTGACAGAATCAAGCTCTCCCTTATCAAATCAGACGATAGCAAATATTTTAATATGTCGAAAGTTTGCGAGACGAGCTTGCACTAAAATATGACAATTTTCATGATCCGATCAGCCAACAGCAGTATACAAAAATTAACATAGACTTAGACCGGTCGAAGGTTTTTGTAAAAGGTAGTAAGTATCTTCTCAGTAAGATAGCAATGAAAGAACTATTTGAATGTCGTCGCAAAGTAACCGGTAGAATTAAATTTTATTTGTATAATCATGACAGTACATTGTACTTAATTTCGACTGTTGAAACGTTGTTCATTGGTCAAGAAATATAACTCTGTATACCATATCTGTTTTTAAAAGGGAGATAATACTGTTCCAGCTAAGTTTAAAATCTTTTGTAGTAATCAAACATAGCATATATACTGTTTCGTATTTATTTATTTTGTTTTGGCTAATGAAATGTATCTAAAATCTGATGGTAATTTTAAGACCTATAAATCCTGGTAGCAGTTCTGTATTATAACTAGCAATTCCTCTTGCATAAATGTTAGTAGATAACATAGTAATTGTAGATTCTCGCTTATAAGTTAAGTCCAACTGCACAGACTCAAATATGCTGTCGTATAATGCACCAGAAGATCTTGGTCTGCGCAGTTTTGCTAGAAGTAATCAGTAAAACAAACAAGATAAACTCTGATCTGCAGGCGCATAATGCTATGGCAGATCTTTATCTTTTTGTCTGCAGTTTAGCC
>JAECUM010014853.1:0-88683 GCA_016617855.1 Megalonaias nervosa | reverse complement strand
GAGAAGGTAGCTGGAAGTGGTGTACATTTGTTCCTTGACATTAGCTTGTTAGTAATCTCAAATAGCTCTTTGCAGCTGGAACTTTCCGTGATCTTAGTGCTGTAGTAGGCTGATTTCGCTGCATGGACTACGTTTGTGACATTCTTCTTAGCGGCCTCATAGATCTGCTTATGAATAGTGAGTCTGGTGGAAAGCCAAAGCCTCTCAGCTTTACGGCGGTCTCTTTTAGCAGTACGAAGCTGGTCCCTAGCACTGCTATACCACGGTGAACACTTCTGAATTGCTACTCTGCACTTGGTTGCTGGGGTATGTTTGTCAAGCAATGAACGCAGGCAGTTATCAAGTTGTTCTGCTGTAGGAGGTAAGCTAGTTGTTAGGTTTCTTTGGATGTCATGCATTAGTTTGGTTCTGTTTATCATACGGAGGTTTCTCTTAGTAGCGAATAAAGGTGGAGGGTTAGGGACTGATACGTCAAGATGGCATATAATGCAGAGGTGATCTGACGAAAGTTCGTGGAACACCAGGGAGGACTGTAGAATATTATCATCAGGTCTGTAAAGAATCCAGTCTAAAATGTGACGATGTTTATGGGTGGGTTGGCTAACTGACTGTTTGAGGTTGAAAACGTGAATGGAATCTTGGAGTTTTTATGTGCATGGGTTTCCAGGACAGTCAAAGTGAAAATTAAAATCTCCAAGAATAATCAGGTTGCCACCTATCGAATTTCCATACTCCAGGAGATTCGGAAACTGCTCCAAAAAGAGAGATTCTGTCAGCTTGTTTTTTCTACTAGGAGGAGGGCGGTAGAGGCAGAAAAAAAGGACTGACCTTTGTATATATGTATAAGTGTGTCTGTCTGTCTGTGTGTATCTATGTTTGCATGAATACGTGTTTGTCCAACACATATTTTTAAAATACAAAAAAATTGACAATATGATACTTGTCCTTGTTTGTATCTTTTATCATGCACATTAACGAATAAAATTTTATGAAAAAGAAAAAAAATGAAAATTCGAAATTTTGAATTTATTTATTAATGAATGTCATATAGAATTTTTTTAACTTGGACCTTTTGGATATATTGTATTAAGATGGTGAATCCGGTGTGTTTGTTTTAACAGACCTTCCATCTCAGAATCAACTATATCAATAGACTGAAATGAAAAATCTTGCAAAGAATGGGAACTGTCATTAAAGTGTGCGGGTACATGAAATGAAAAAGACTGATCTACATAAACAAATTTATATCTGATCTATGTTGGTTCATGCGTTTATATATTTACTGACTGGTTTGCCAAATATATTGTACGCCACAATAAATAACATTTGATCTTGCACAATCAGTATCATAATGCATCCTAAATGTTTCTTTGGTATTGCTGCTACTAAAATAAGTATTTTCATTAATGAAAGAACAGTACGAACATCTAGGTCTATTACATTTAGTTGATGAACCCTTTTAAAATGCTGTGTTTTATTTCAAATTTAGAATTAATTAGGAAATCTGTAAGATTCTTGGTCCTTTTATAAGCAAGTGTCGGTTTGCTTTTGTGCAGCGATTTAACACTTACATTACAAGATAATTGTAATAAATCCCAATATTTACTGATAATCTTACCTATATTAAGCAAACTTGGAATATATTCAATAACAAAAGGAATTATATGTTTATTTCTTTCTTTCATTTTACGTTGTAGTGAGTCAAGTTGTGTAAGGAAAGAAACTTTCTGAAAAGCAGTATTAATGATGTCAGTTGGATAATTTCTTTTTAAAAATGTTGACTTAATTCTGTCAAACATGATTTAAAAACAGTGTCATCCGAAATAATTCTTCTCTATTCTCTCGCTTTGACTATATGGTATTCGGTCTTCGCATGATTTCGGAAGACACTAAGACTATTCAAATACTGATGAATATTCGTGTTTTAACATGTAGCGATCTGATTACTTTCGGTTTTCACGACTTCTACGCCCAAAAATGATACACTGGTTTTAGACACATTGAATATAAATTTTATTGTTGGATGTAATGTATTTAAACAGTCTATGAAATAATGAAGTACTTCTAATGAATGATTCCAAATCAAAAACATGTCGCCTAGAAATCTTAACCAAACATCTGGTTTTAAGAGCATTTATTTAGAAAGTAATTTTCTAATTTTCCCATGAAAAGTGATACACAAGATGGTGCCATATGACTACCCATTGCTGTGTCCAACATTTTAATATAGTTTGTATCACCAAGTTGAAAAACGTTGTTTTTGAGCACAAGTTTTATAAAATCACAAATATTTTCTTTTGATAGTTTACATGTATTTCATTTTTATCCAGATAGTATTTATGTACCTCGATACTATCGTTGTGTAGTGTATTCGTGCAGAGTGAAACGACATTAAGTGCAACTAGGAATAAATTTTCAGTTAATTTCGGCAAAGATTTCAATTTGGTAACGAAATCAGAAATGTCTTTGACATATGAAGGTAGTGATATCATTTATGGTTGTAAAATATGATCAATATATTTAGACATATTAGTAGTATATGAGTTACATGTACAAATTATAGGCCCACCTGGGTATCCTAAAGGTAATGATTTATCAAATGTTTTATGTATTTTGGGTAGAATATAAAACTGAGGTGTGCCTATTATACTTGGAAAGATGTCCAGTACGTCATATATGGAGTAAGTGTGTATAGAGACTTCATTAATACATTTACTTATTTTTGCTTTAATTTCTTCAGAAGTATTATAGGAAAGTTTTGTATAATTTATTTGTCTTATACGTCATATATGGAGTAAGTGTGTATAGAGACTTCATTAATACATTTACTTATTTTTGCTTTAATTTCTTCAGAAGGATTATAGGAAAGTTTTGTATAATTTATTTGTCTTACTACGTCTGTAATATAATTCTCGTTGTTACTACGGTGCTAGACTTACCAGCTTTTTAAAAATAATAATAATAATACTTTCATCTTGCGATAAGGTACGTAAGGAATTTAGTTCTTCTTTAGATATGTTTGTAAAATGTTTTCTTTTAGGACTACTATTTAATATTTCTTGTTTAGTTGCTTCAGTATAAAAATCAAGATAAATATCACGTCCACTAGAAGGCGTAAATGAAGACTCTAATATTAAAAATGAGCTCATTTTGAAGATAAGGATTACTTTCGATTTGTGAATATGTAACTGATTGTGAAGAAAAAAAAATCTTTCAATTTTAATCTTCTTGTATATTTAAACAATGCTTCTGCTAGTTTAATATTATCATGCGCTTTGGTTTTTGGACAATATGATAAACCTTTACCTAAAAGAATGTCATCACTGTCAGTTAGAATCCGATTAGATAAATTTAATACCGTCTCTTTCCTCTTTCCCTTTCCGCACATAGGAGCAAGGGGGAGGGGGCACTTGCCCCTACCCCATGGATTTCGCCTCAAAACATGTTTTGGCCTACATTCGTAAAATTTAATATCTGACCACTACAAGTTTGCCCCACTCCCATAATTCCGCGGGCGCCCCTGTGGGAATAGGTTGATTATTATTATTATTATTATTATTATTATTATTATTATTGATCTACATATTCTGAAGGCTCGTATTATTTTATCAACTTTATAGGTACATGTACATGATGTTATGATATTCTTTTGGGGGATGGGGCATCCCTTTATATTTTTTTTTTTCTAAAAGCTACAGGGTATGCCCCATACCTAATTGTATGGGTACCTAGCGGTGTCGTGTTATGTTTGGATAAATGCGATATCATACGATCTAGTGTTGTTGTTTCTTTTACTGTTTAGGGGGTAATTATACTTTTTAAATAAATTTTAGAGTTTCTTATCAATTATATAGTTTGTATATGATTGTAGGGGTTTTGTCCTTTACGGATCTTTTTTTCATTGTATCTCTTCTCCGAGCTCCTCGTCAAAGTCGAGTTTGTAGTAATTTCTTCTCTCCTGTTCTTTCTTAAGGCTTCGTTTGGCTTTTATCTTCAGTCCTTGTTCTGTTGTCATCGTTTCTGGTTTTTGTGTTACAGCTTGTTGTTGTTGTTGTTGTTGTTGTTGTTTTACTTCTTGCTTTTGTCGTTGAATCTGTTGTTTATCTTTTTGCTGTTGTTGTTTTTCTAGTACTTCTTTATGTTGCTCTTTTGACTGTTCTTGTTTTTGTTGTTGTTTGCCATTCCATGTTTCTCCCTTGTTTTGTTGAGTTAGTTGCTGTTTATTTTGTTGTTTTGCTTTTTCTTTCTCTGTCTGTTGATGTTTTTGCTGTTTGCTATGTTTGGGAAAGATTGTTAACTCACTAATATGAGTTATCCCTTGTTGTTTCGTCTGCTCTTGTTGTGTAGGACACTTCTTCAGCATGAGTCCTACATTCCCACATTTATTGCATTTTCTATGGTGGATGCATCTCTGTACCACGTTTTAACGAGAAATCCATGCAGAAAGAATACTTTTTTCATGGTGTAAAGTTTTTTCCTTTCTATTTCCAAAATTCTAATATCCAGGGTGGGTATCCATTCTAGCTTTTGTTACTTTAATTTGGAATTTTCGTTCAAAACGCTCAATTGTGGCCTCTAATGGGATTTCGAGAGGTATGTCCGATATATGCAATTCTCCTGTTCTCTTTTGGATTTTCCTCATAATTGGTTCCGGCTTCTTAATTATTGCAGTCTCAGCTCCTATTAGCAATTTTCCATATGGCATGATTGGTTTATCTCCCCTGGGCCTCAGGATGTATCCTCTATCTTCTCCTTTCCTATTTAAGCTTTCTGCCAGTTTTGTAAAGTCTTTGTAGCTTACATCTAGAGCGACCATAACCACTGACATTGTTGGTCTTCTCTCTGCTGGCATTCGGGAAAGGTCAATCTATTGTGTCCCTTGTTTATAGCAACATTTTAGGAATGATCCTTCACTCGTATCTATCCTTTCCGTGTCAAATTTTTTTCCAACTCTGATAGTTCCTTGTTTCTCGCCATTTTTCATTTGCACGTGCAGCTCGTGGAGTATGAGTATCTATTTATTAGTGTTATTTTAAGTTTTCTGTATTTTATATTTTATAGTTGTCTGTTCTGTTCTATTCTTGCATGTTGTCATGAATCACGAATTCTATGGAACCACCTTCAAACCTGTGGACTTTCGGGTAATTTGTTTCGTTCGTGCCATGGCAAGAGTTTGGGTAAAATCGGAAGACTTTCCTTCTCAAGAATGAGTGTCAGAATCATATGATATTATTCGGATTTTCCAACGCCAATCTCCACTTGCAAGTCAATATAAAGAACATTCACCCAGCAGTGATAGCCTCATTTGGAGGGTGCTATCATTAGTTTCCTCTATAATCAAGTGCATGTGACTTTAGTTAGGATTAGAATAATCGTATTGAATCAACGATAAATTTCAGTCGCGCACGTCTACTTACACTTAAAGGGAGATAACTTCTAAAACCCCAATTCAATTCCGTCACTAATCTGAGTTCATGTAGATGGTATAACGGTATCAATTGAACAACCCCAGGTGGGCGGAGCTTAAGGTGTAGGAACATTGCATTCAGAAATAAACCACAAAACTAGCTGTGATTGGTGCATTATGTAAGAGTTGTACTTTCTGTTAGGCTTAAAAAAAAGTTGAGCCTCTTGGCAACATGTGAGATTATGTTAATTCATAACTATATCACATTTTGTATTTTTTATGATTTTTTTAAAATGTGGTATACATGACTGAAAATGTGTCTGGTGTAACTAGATAACTCTTACCCCTGTCTAGTTCCAGCATAGTTATCTCTCTTAAATGCAATGGAGTAGCTGGCTCTTTCCTTGTCAAATTGACAGTCTAACATTGTTCTCTGTGACAGTGGGTGACATGCATGCTGAGGTAGGATAGAAAGTATATTTATTTCACAAAACATTAGCATTGAGGTCTATGGAAAAACAATTGGTACCGTGATACCAATAGGAAACTCCAAAACATGTGTTAGTCTGGTTCCCTGCTTAGTATACTCCCTGCGAACCAGACTAAACATGTGTAGGCGTCGTGAAAAAATTCTGTATTAGTTTGACTTAGTTCCCTATCTCTTTCATCTTCATTAGAAACGTTTACCAGTCTGTTCACGTCGATTGGTTAACAAACGTTCATACAAGCTAAATTAAATGAAATATTAATTCTTTTTGGGAACCAGTTCAAAAAATCCGTTCTCGAATACTCTCGTTTGACCTACTTCGTCTAGAATTCGCCATTACTGATCTCTGGCGCCAAACTGGGACACTAGAAAAAATTGAAGTTTAGTCAGCTTATTATGATTTGTATGGTAAGTAATGGAGTTGGTTGCAAAGATAAGTATTTTTAATTTTCAATAACATATCGAGGATGTTAATCAGTTACATATCTGAAGTTACAACTAGAACGAATATGTGAAGAGTGGAAGGATGTCATGGCAGATCGCATGGTTTCTATAGAAATTACTGAACCGTTGATCAGTATGTTCTTCAGCATAAATTATCCATAAATTTAGATATTACGCTATAAATTGTGATCTGGAACATGTACATATTTTTGTATTTGGATTCCTGTGCCGGGTCCTATACTGAAGCAAGCGTTTTGTTTACAACAGTCGATCAAGAGTTGTCCCATAATGGTCATGTGTATCATGTGGTCACTTTTAGGTTCGGATGGCTATATTGACTGGTCAGCCTTGGCACAATGATTGAATCACCTTTTAGGATAGACCACATGTCCTAATTTAATCTTCAAGTGGCCAGATTTTTTAAAAAAAAAATTAACTTTGACAATTTGCCAAAGATACGGCTGTGGTGTAGATCTATTTGAATGACGTTTGATGTTTTGAATGAGGCGGGCTTTACGTTCTGGGGCACAGTTAGGGAAACATTCCAGTGGCAGCACGCAGTTGTTTTCATTTTGACCCTTACTGGTCAAGGTCATGGGAAATAATGGAAAGAAAGTTAAATCATCAGTGAAAATGTGAAAGAATTAAAGCACTTTGAAACAAACATTGCTCATGCAATTGTTTTCTTAACAGATTTATTAGTGTGTAAAGGTTCAGGCCTTTGAAATTTCTGCCACTGTAGTATGAAAATGAGAGAATATCAGGAGAGGGACAAAAAAACAAGACAGTTATATATATGGCAAGGTTGGCAGCGTTGTCTGTATGGTTAGGGTTATAATACAAAATATTCATTAATGGGTTTTTTTTTAGATGCCATTAAAAATATTTCTACAAATCATACCTTGCAATAAAGGATGAACGCTTGTCATCTGTCCACCATGGTAGCATGATTTAAAGGATGGTAATTCAAACATAATTCAGAAAAAAAAGAAAAAAAATCATGTTAAATCCAACATTACCAAAATTAAGTGTGATTCCATGTCCAAAGTCAAAATATTGTTTCCTTTGCCATGAGATAGTCCAATAATATTTATTTTAGAAAAAATCACAAACAGTACAGTCTTTGTGTATTTACAACTCTATAAATTTAATGCTGAAAATAAAATTAAAGCCATTTTTATTTGATGTATTGTTATACAGTTGTTCTGATGTAAATAGCAAAGGGAGATAATTTGGGTTGCAACTATTGTTTGCAGATATTTACTGCCACGAATGTGATGCAGCCTTGCCCATGGAAATGCAGAGTCAGCTGCAGTCAATAATACAACAATTTACATCCTTTTAACAGTAATGTTAGAAATGATCAAATATGAATAATTTACTTATATACCAGAGTTGAAACCAATTACATAGAATCAATTGAAATGAATAATTACAAGTTTTTCATAAATATTTTAGCATCATCGCAAGAAATGTGTAGTATTTAGTGCAATGAATTCTTTTTGGTTTCCATGTCATTTTTAATTTCTTATCCTCACAGCTGATGCACTATCTTGTTTTAATATGGGGCTCACAGGAACATGAACTTTCAGGTTAAATACATGTGATTTTTCTCAAAGAATACACCCTTCTCCCTGAAACATGTCCCTATGACATGCCTCTTTTTCCTCCCCAGGATACTCTTCCTTTTTATATTTTGGTCAGTTGTGGGCAATCAGCAGAGTTGCAAAATGCTAGACTTTAGGAGACACAAGAATCCAGTGTGACTAATCGCTAGTTAATCTAATCATCTTGTGAAAAGGACTGTCCTGCTGAAAGCTACTCTGACATTACTTAAAAGAAACTGATGTTCTGTTGATTGTGTATGCAAGCACCCATGATTGTTGGGCAAATTATTGATGCCTTTTTTGTTCGAATGTTTAATTTCAGTTGGTGATGCAAATAAAAAGCACAAAAGTAATCAAACTTCTAAGAGTTTGATTTGGACGATGTCGTCAGATTATCTATTTTCCTTAATAATAACTGGTATTTAGATGCATCCCAACCATTGTGCATGGCGTAATCATTAAACTTTTTTGACCAAATTATATCTTGCACTTGTCTCTACATGGATTACAATTCTTTGGTCCATTAAAACTTTTTTTGTACAAAGAAAAGGCAATAAAATGTTGTCATTTTTATTACTCTTCAGTCCTGCATATAATATAAATTTGAGAATATTCTACAACAGTATACAGACTGCAATGGTCACCTAAGTGGTTAGAGTATCCACCTCAGATATAAGTGGTTGCAGGTTCAAATCCAGGCCGAGTCATACCAAGGACTTACAAAAATGGTACTAGCAGCTGCCTTGCTTGGCACTCAGCATTAAGAGGTTAGTGTTAGGACTGGCGAGCCTGGTATTAGGATAATGTGACTGGTGGGACATGATGCAACATGTGTGTGGCATGGTGCCCCATTGATAGGCATCACTGTAAACTTGCACACTGCAGACATCGTAGTGATATGACTCAAATTGTTAAAGCTACTTTAATAATCCCAAAACACACAGCAGTATAAAGCTGTGTAGGAATAACATAAGAGTATGTTTGTCAATCAGTGTACATGTACTTTCGTTATTTTCTGTTTATAGCAGCTGTATATGACATATTTCCAAGAAAACAAATGGTTTTCTTCAGTTTGAGAACTTGTATCACAGATTCATTATGCCAGTTAGGATAAACTACACTTTTCAAAGTGCAAGGAGGAATAAAGTATGCATAAACCATGCAGACTATGTATTAAAAAAACTACAAGAATTGGTATCCCATCAATACAAATGAATTGGCTGTATTCATGGCATATAGTCAGCCATACAACTACTTGGTTGTAGTTTTTGTTCCAGTTGTAGCAGTGGAAATATTTTAAGTTTTATACAGGCTCAGGACTTGAGTTTTGGCCTACAATGTGGATCCCGTTTTCTCCTGGCTCTTTCCCAAATTTTTCATAGTGGTTTTGTGGAAAGTCTGCACATTAAATGGTCCCCATTCCTCTTAGCCAGGTGATCTCAGGCCCTTGACTGTACAGATCAATGACATTTCACCCTGTCCTTGCACGTTCAAACGTTTGGCTTGGCCAGTGTTTGTGAGAAAGTTTGCCAGTAGCTTCCCGTGGGTCAGCGATTCTTTCAGGAGTTTTCGCATGCTCTTCCTTCGCCATATGTACTGGTTACTATGTATAGCCTATCATGTTCTGAAAATGGCTTCAAAGATCTGAGGTTGTGTCATTGAGGAAAATGCATTACTCACAATTCACTGAGACAAATCAGAAAAATTTCAAATACACGATATATGCAAGAGCTTTTTCTCATTTCACTATAAAAAAAAATAGTTTTCAATTCTTATACAATTATGACTATTTTGGTATCTGTTTGTGTAAAATTGCTTTTATATGTAAAGCATTTTATTCCCTTTGACCTATTGCAGAGGGGCAGATCTCTTGCATTGCAGTAGGAATATGTAGATTGGTTTACAGGAAAATCTGTATAAAGGTTATGACAACTAAAATAAAAAGCCTATATTGTGCATTTACAATTGTTTCACATTAGAATCAATTCAGTTTTGGTATATATAAAAAATTCAGCTGTTTTCTTCTTTTTATTGTAGATACCATAGAGGACTTAGCCTTGAATTTGCCAGTCTAAGAAAAGGCAATGTCTCCCAACAAGAACAAGAGGGTAACAAGCAGGGACGATAGCCCTGGTATGTTGAGGTTAACTTATTGGGGCAAAAGTAGTTACTTAGATGCATCCATCTGTCATCATAACTGCTGGGCCAATTTGGGTCAGATATGTGTGAATGTTTCGTAGGATGTGTTGTAATAAAATTTTGTCTTGGATGGTTTCTTAGCAAATATTGTGGTGTTCAGAGTGTATGGTTGGAACCAATATTTTTGCCTTCTCTAGCTGGGTTAGCCAGTTTCGATCACACTTAATTTTGGAATGTTTCTTAGGATATGCTTTATTAAAATTGTGCCTTGGCCAGTTTAGATTAATCTTGGTGCAGATTGTTAGGATATGCTATTTTGGGGCATCCTAGAAACTGGTTTCCATAGCCAGCAGGTGGGAAACTTGTTATTGATTTCTTCAAAAAACAGTGAAGTCAATTTCAATCAGATTTTTTTTTTTTTAAATTGTGTAAATAAACAGATGTGACATATATAATCAATTAAACATTGGAACAGTAATGCAGCCCTTTTTGATTTAGTGAATAAATGTAAGCAGTTCGAGACAGTTGTTTGCTTCACTGTAAGATGAAAGAAAAAAGTGACAAGTAGTTGTTACATGAAATGCTCTGCATTTATGAAGAAACTGAGCTTGTCACTTGATTGACTGGGATTAGTCTGGTACCCTTGCAAGTAAATCTTGTAATCTAAGAGAGAGAAGCCACAAAGGCTAACATGCTATTTTTATCTCCTTTGGTTATAGACCTGTAGAGCTTTTGGGATGGCTTGTTGTACGATGTCCATCAATCTGTTAGCACAGGCTTGTTATTGCTGCTCCTTCTAAACTGACTGGAGAAGACTAATTGCGATATATATTTGGTTCTGAATGAAAATGATGCCAGTGTGACTTCAAATATGGCTGCCAAAATAAACATTGAAAATCTTCAAATATGGCTGCCAAAATAAACATTGAAAATCCTGTCACTGATTCTCCTGAATGGATGGCTATATTGGTATGTGGTTTTTAGCTAAAGTCATGCAATGGTGCCTCCAAAATCAAAATGCTGACATCAGTATGGCTGCCACAGTGGCTAATTTGTAAATCTTGTCGCTCAAAAATATCAGAAATGGTTATATAATTCAGCAGTTAAATAAAGAAAATGGTCTTAGCCTGAATTCAGGAAATTCTTTTTGGTCACTAATCATCTCTCCCTTGGAGGGATTCTTGTTATTTTATGGTGACCATAGGTCATGCTGCTGACTTACGCCGAACAAGATGGTGCTTCTCAGCTTTTGACACATCTTTAATTATCATTGAGAAAATAGCCCGTAATTTTCAAAGGAACACGCAAAAGTAATGATAATTGGATTACTTTCTGTCTATTAAAGTTATTTTATTAACATGTTGGAAGAAACATCAGTGTGTAGAATTTAGCAATCAATAATCACAAGATTTGTCTCTAGACCCCATTATGTGGCTGCATATTAGAGGTAAATTTGACAGATTTTTGTACTAATAAATCAGCTGGTTCACATGTTTGAGGTGAGATTTTGAACACGAACTTGTCTGTGCCAAGGAATTCTTGCCATGTAAAGTGGGTGGATGATGGTCCATGTGTTGGGATGTGAGCATTCAAGCGGGGGCTACCGTAATAAGATTGGGTTCTTTCATTTGTCTATTGTCATACAGTCATTACAGCAGTTGGAATTTTTTTTGTTGATGTTCAGTGTTCCCACGCTACCGGGAAATTGGGAAAAATCAGGAGAAAGGATTATTTTTTATGATGAAATTTTGGAAAAACCTGGGTATTTTCTGCGACCACTTAACGATAGCAGCAATTACTTTATTCAGGGATTGCGCTGGGCTTCACCAATGTCGCAAATTGCAATTTTTTTCCTTATTGGTGACAAAATATACCATCTGGCGATTTTTTTGGTGACATTTTTGGCTGTTAAAAATTGTATATACAGTCTTTGGTTTGGAGTTGAGAAATTCAATGGCACCATGACAGAAAAAGCCGCAAACTTTGATATAAAATTGCACTGGAATCTACTGTTACATAAACAAATCCTTTGTTCATATTGACAAACCACCCTAACATGGCATTGTTATTTCATCATCCGCTTATGCTGATGTCTGGCCATAGTACCCTGTGCTGCAATACGACCCAAATAGTCATGTTACCTGACTAGCTACAGTCGACCACCTCTGAAGGCGGGAACTGAATGACAACAGTCTACCTGCCAATGGCTGTTTGTTTCCTTTTTGAAAAATGTACCAGAAAAAATTAGTTTTGCTGAAATTTTAAAGCAAACTAATTACCTTCAGACATGATTTTACTCCGTTTTAAAGCGGAATTCCGCTTTTCTCCTGACTTGAATCAGATTTTTCTTGATATAGTCCGTTTTTTATATCATCTCCAATTCAGTTTTTTTTTAAAAAAAACAGTCTGTCCGGTCCCATTCCACGACAACCCTTGTAAAGTATTCGTTCCATATATTAGTTAGCACATGACTTTCGTAAAGAGTATTCTGATTGGTCAAAAGTTTACATTCATCCAATGAATCTTCGTGTAATGGAAACTGAAAGCATGCTTGCAAAACATGGCATCCCGAGTTGTTGAGAGAGACCATGACATGAAAAGTTTAGATAAAGGTTTAAAAAACATGGAAATGGGAATGGCTGGAGCGAAAAGTTTACGGAAATTTAGTTGGTCAGTTTATAAGAAAACTGAACGCTAGAGGACTGGCATTTTGTGACCTCTGCAAGAAAGATCTGAATTACGGTAATTGCAGTTGGAAGAGTTTGGAACAGCACCTACAAAAGAAGTTGCATACGGAGAAATTGAAGTTCAGAAGACATCTGGAAAAAGTACAGTTAATTACTATAAGAAGATAGATTTCTTGCATAAGAGAACAGATGTAGCCCTCTGTCAGAATATGCGTACTGCATGTCGCCAATAGAAGCACTAGTTTGAAAGGAAAAGGCTCTCGTTGAGAAGGAAAAGAAATGATTGCACATTGAGTCAAAAAAATCACTGGTGACAAAAAGGAAGGCTAAAGAAATCTTTGCCAAAGCCGCAAAAAGATCTTGACTGGCATATCAACAGGTTCTGTCCAGTGGAGAAAAAGACAAGTGAATGTATGAGATTATTTGTATATAGTTGATGTCCTTGGTTTATTTTACAGATTTGTTATGAAAAGAGAGAAGTATAATATGTTTGCTGGAAAAATTGACAAATTAATGTGACTTAATTACGATGTGAACACTGACATGCACATGAAATAATTTCAGCATCAATAGTATTGGAGAACAAATTCATGTGCCAATAAATATTGTGAAATTATTCAAGTCAAGTTGAACATTTTTGGTGAGTTTATTAGTTTTTCAAATGATTATTTTGTTTTATATTATGATCATAAGTTGCACCAGGATCAGTTTTTTTATGATTGTAAAATGTGTTTTTGGCCGGGGGCCTTCGGCCCCCCTGTACCCCCAGATCAGGGGCACTGCCCCTCGAGACCCCATTGGGGGAGGACCCCCAAACCCCCCTTTTAAAAAAATTTTCCACTTTTTTTATGGAAGACCAAAATGATGTCTGTACCTTTGAAGCCTCGATCATTCTGTATGTCTCCTAAGCAAATGGAATAAAAATTATGTCTCCGTCAATGTTTTACAATTATTTGATGTTGCCGCAGCAATAACAAACGGACATTTGTTTGGTCCTTCAAAGAGTGCCTTTAGCTGCGCCTTCAATAACACACGAACCTTCATCAAAGCAAGCCTATGACCTTTGATCAAAGAAAGTCAGCAACAAACTTAAAAGCATTGTTTCATTTTTCATGGTGATTGGAACATATTTATTGTGCCGTGAAAGTTTCCCGTTTGCAAATAAAAAGTTAAGCTTACGATCGCTACCAATGGCGATATTAAAGTTACAATATTTTGAAACAATAGATATTTGGCTGTTGAGTTAAATGAAGGTGGGACATTTCGCATAATGTGAAACTTTTTAATTTGTTCACGTGTTTTCATTTCCATATGAACAGCCTCATCCCCTTGGTAGCCTTAGCATCATGGTAGTTGTCTCCAGCTGACCAAAATCAAGGCCAATTTAAGTACATGTGCATGTAGTATATAAATAAATATACAGCCACGTGCTACTAGGATAATAATCAGAGTGACTTTTTTCAGGAAACGTCTTTGTTAACAATGGGATATATATCAAACGAGGGCTAACGTTTATTATATATACGTTTTAGTTGTGTTTTCTAATGGATTTGACTGATACATGAATTTTGTAACATATGATCGAATACTCGAATTCATGGATTTTTTTTTACAAATGTAAGTTGTCAATATACAAGTGCATTTCAGACTAGTTCTCTTCATTTAATCAAAATTTCCATTTTATTTTTTTTTTCTCTGCTGAAATCCTAGCCACTGACAACAGGTCATCTAAAAAATTTCACTTGTATGCGAAATTTCAATTTCTTTTCAGCCCGGGCCCTTTATTTATCTAAACATCTGGTTATGTCCACAATATTACCTTGGTTCCAAGGATTTCAAGATAAATGGATAGTACTGTATTATGAAAATGGCAAAATCTTGCAAGCCACATGCTCCACATGACATCAGTAACAACCTGTTTCAAATGTTGTAGAAATTGTTAATGAAAGTCTCTATATATTTAATCTGAAAGCAACTACCTGGGTTGCATTGTATCAGGTGACTACCAGTTGACATGTGCCCACTGCTTGATGAATCTGAGTGCCCAGATTGCTTTGACAGCAACAGGTTTCAGATTGTTCTCAAAATAAATGTGTTGAGAATTATATGTTTCTTTCTGGTTTTTACAGAAGGTATCGGAATTTCATTTAATATATTTGAATTTTTGTACAACATTAGAAAGGAGTTGTTGATATCACGTGACTATTGGACTTCCAATGTGGTAGTTTGAAATTTGTGTAGTCATGTGACTAGTAATGCAAATGGCGAGTACCGGGCCAGGTTTCATCTATGCTGTAGTATCGTCTAGTCTGTCAGTGAATTAAAGACATAATGATTATAATACTTACCATTTGTGAGAAAATAAATAATCAGTTTCATGCAGGTTTGACTTGACATAACTTCGCTTAAAGTTTGCTAGGCCTGCTGGTAAGTGACTATCATATGCCGCTATTGCATGGTGGTGGCAAATTCCAATTTTTCAATAGGCAATTGCGCTGACCCCACACTCCAACTAAATGTCCAAGCGTGAAAAATGGGAATATTCGGAGGAAACTCGGATTATAAGATAATAATCTTTATTAGGGAGATGATAATAAATAACACACATATCTGCCGGCCTATAAGATGACACTTTTTTACCAGAAAATCTTAGCTTCGTCTTATACTCCAAATCGACTTGTGTATGGATTATGTCATCGAAATCGCGTTATCGTATTTTTCATATGGAAAATAATTCTCCAAAAGTACGAAAAATAATGAGTAAAAAATATTTCATTTTGGGGAAGGGATCATGTATGAAAAAAAACATAGGATCGCAAATTAAGTATTTTATACAGTTACATGATCATTAGCATTAAAAACATGCATCAGATGTAACTGCACTAAAGCAGCATGCACCAGTAATGTACGTTGTTTGTAATATACATTGTTTAAATTTGATTACATATATGTGCATTAGAATTTGCAAGTTAGAAGATGAATGACCATGACAAAGACATATTCTATCACAATTTTCTTCTTGCACCTGATGATCATATAAATGTCTCATTGAGAGAGAGACAGACAAACAGACAGATATGTCTTCACAATTGTCAGTCTGTATTGTATTGTTCACTTGCCTGATTGATCTTACTCATGTACAATTGCAGTACCATATTCCATTATCAATTAATATCACTAGTTAACCAATTCCTTCTAGTTTTTTGTTGTCACTCCCATTATACAAGAATCACATGACTTTGTAGTGGTATTTAGGTGCTAATTATATGCTACAGCTGTATTCAGTCATTCCAAATTAATACCTGTTTGAGGTCAAGATTTGGCAGACAAGATGAGATTAGCAAGGCTACCAATAGGGACATGAGGCTACACATGGCTATTATTAATACCTTACCATATAATGAAAGGAATACCAGGTGTTTTACTCATGTGAATTTCTCAGCCAGTGGCATCTTTTGAACTTGCTGATGGAACTGACAGCAATTTATAGCATGAGCAAAGATCAAAAATCAATTGCCGCCTAAGTACAGGAAGTGTACACGCACTTTAAAAAAAATCTTGTTTGTTGGGAATGGAGAGGTCGTTATTACACGTACTTGCAAAGAATAGCCTACACAGCATGCGAAATGGTCATTCTTAGGATTTAACCTACATGGTGTCTGTATGGATATAACTATTGTGAATATTTAAACCCTAAAGGAGTATGGAATGTATTTTCATAATTTAAATTTACTGTTTCATTTATTTATCATTCATGATGCAATTTCCTTATTGTTGGTAATCTGAAATAGCATAAAGTGATACTTTTAATATTTATGAAACTGGAAGTTATTATAATTTAATTCCACACAGCATCGCAAGTTTTTTTAATCCTATCTGTAACGCACCAAATTTTCAGGTGATCATAATACATTTAAAATACTTCGTGTGAAACAAATTAGGTACTTTTAGTTACATTTAATGATCCTGACCGGAAAGGTTACTGAGTTAACAGATAGGATAAATTTGTGATTCTTTGTTGAACGAAGTGAAAAAGACAATTTGAGGGGTTACTAGAAACACCGAAATACACTGAAAAATCTACATGTTCTCTGTGTATATACCTGTGTACACATAGGAATTATGATTTGTTTTTGTTTGAATAATAATATAAAGCAAAATAAAATATGATGTGATTTTGATGTGAATTATTAACTTTTTTCCTAGTTATAGCTAAATGCATGTAATGGTATCACTTGGTCGTTCTTGATTCGACAGATAAGGTAAACTGAGAATCATAGTAATAAATACAGAGAATGAGAGTGAAAAGGATCGAAAGTATTCGCAGAAATTATATTATATATTTACTTCAGCTTTTGATTAAGATGAATTAAACCTACTTACACCGTCTGTTCCGGAGATTACCTCCATTCCGGAACGAATGATCAGCCGTTTATGATATCTGTCCAATAAAGTACAACCGATTGACGAGTGCTATAACAAGGAAAAAAGTAAATAATTCGTATCCAAAGTTCTCAAGTGATATTTTATTTTGCTCTTTATTACTATTCAAACAAAAACAAATCATAGTTCCTGTGTTTACATGAATATATACACAGAGAACATGTAAATACATATGTATTTCAGATTTTCAGAGTATTTCGGTCCTTATAGTAACCGCAATCTGAGGTATTGATCTGGCATCATATTATACTCGGCATCAACTTATATATGGATGAAGGATGGAAAATTTGCCAAATTTGCTGATTCAACTTATACTCCGCATCGACTTGCAGGCTGGCAAATACAGTACATGCCAGAATTACAGCACATATGAAAAAGACATTTTTACGAATAACCTGGTGCTGCACCTGGTCAAAATTCTTGTCACAAAGGGCAAAATCCATATGGATTAAAACCAAAATACAAACACAAAAACTAGTCTGCATGTGTAACTTTTGCTGAATGATCGTGAACTGGAATTCTGCAATGATCACGGTCAGAGTGATGTATTTTATTACTCTTGTATTTTTCTTTTAAAATTTGTAAAGCGGTGTTTATTTGTAACTTTTTCTGATCTGACATGTTTAGAAGTTTGAAAAGATCCATCTGCTCAAACATTTTCTCATATGACATCTAGAACTCACACTGTAAAGCGTTTCACTTAACCTCTGGTGCCATTTTCTTTGAAAACAAAGACTGGTTCACTAACTAACTACATGATTAATACAATGAATATGTTGGGCAAAGATCATTTTTTAAAGAACCAGTCTTGTTTTCTTCGAAATGGGTCATATACAGTTGATATAAATAGCAAATAAGGAAAATACTCTGATGCTATTCTTACACAGCAGTTGCTTTTTTAAGAATATTCTCAAATTTATATGAGTGGAAGTAAAGAGATAATAATAAAATGACAAGTGCAATTTCTTTTTTCTTTTTTTTATGTAGTAAAAAGCGTAATCTATATGCAATTCCACGAAAAACATAATTTAGTGAAAAAAAGTGTAATGATTACACCAAAAACGTAATGGTTGGCATGTATGAATTGATATGGGCCTGTTCTGACCCTATGAATATTAACAATAACCCTGATAAATTTCTGACAATATTTGTGTCAGGTAAGTACTGCCTGTTTCCAAACCTTGTCCAACTGACATAATTTAACACAGTATATGGACGGCCATGTTTAATACACATGTATTTCGAGTTTTTTGTCATGGGGAGAGGGAGGCAGCGGAGAGAGATTATCAAGAAATCTCCACATTTTTCAAACACTCGAAACCATATAAACAAAAAGGCAATTGCCTAAATGTATGATGCTCTTAAATCATTAAAGAAGTACCAACGACAATTTATGGTGAGCGCCCAAAAGACAAAGATAATTTGGATTAAATGGCGTATGCATGATCTTTGTTTTAACTTTGCTTCACTTTAAATATTTGCCCTGTTTGACATATTTATAATTAAAAGAAAGATCTGTACAATCCTGTAACATGAGTAAATATATTTTTAATATCCACAATTTAAAATAGCATGCTCAATGGACAACCCAGCTTTAGGAAAGTGGTGGTCCTTCAGAAAGTCTGGTGGCCTCAGGCCAGCAGACCTCTGTTAGTGTTGAACCCTGGTTATGTCCCAGAGCCAGTCTCGGCACTAAGTAGCCTGCAAGTTTTAATGTGCCTTAAAACATCAAACCATACTAAACTAACGGCAACCTGATGGTCTTATTTTCCAATCCTGCTCATTTGTTTTGCAGATCCAGAGGAGAGGAGATCCAAGAGAAGGAAGTACAGTGATGATGAGGAAGATTATGGAAAAGATGAAGATAATAAAGGTGATTCTTAGTGACTATATCTCCCCAGACTTTCATTCTTAGTGGTGGCAAGTAAAGGTTTAATACGGTATAGTTGCTGTGCAAGTTCAATGGGATGCGTACCATGATGTCATTTCTTTTATTTCTCATGTGGTTCAACAGGGTATGGAAGGGCAGCTTGATTCTTTTGTGAGCAGTGGTGCAGTAAATTTTGAAAATCAGCTTTTTCTGTAATGATCTTGCTTGTTACTGACCATTAGTTCTCATCATCATCATCATCAGTCCCGTAGTCTGGTAGACCGTTGGGGCACCACACAAGACCGAACAATCATCTTCCTCCATTCCTCTCGATTTTCCGTCTTATTAAGTCGCTCAATGTCAAGCCTGTCCACTCTCGAATGTTGTCTTCCCACCTCTTTCTCTGCCTGCCTCTCTTTTTTCTTCCTTGTACAGTGCCTTGCAGGATTGTCTTGGCAAGTCCTGATAATTGTGAGACATGCCCATACCACAGCAGTTTACGTTTTTTCACTGTGCTCAGGAGGTCTTCCTGAAGCTCAGTGGCTTGTCTGATCCTTTGCCATATTTCTTCATTGGTCTTTATATGAGACGCCGAGGATCTTTTGGAGGCATCTCATCTCTGTGGCTTGTATCCTTTTCTCTAAGTCAGCTATTATGGTCCATGATTCACAGGCATAGAGAAATATGGAGATAACCAGTGAGTGCATCAGTCGGACCTTTGAACTGAGTGCGATGTTCTTGTCGTTCCAGATGGGCTTCAGTTTTGTCAGCACTGCTGTTGTCCGCGCAATCCTGGAGAGTACTTCAGGCTTTGATCCTTCATCTGTTACAATTCCCCCTAAATACTTGAAGTTGTGGACAGTTTCTAGCTTCGTACCTTGGACCCTGATGTCAGTACTGATGCCTTTGGTGTTGGTCTTCTCTGCACTGATTTCCATGCCGTAGGCTGCGGAGGTTTTGTCGAGGCTTTCTACTAAGCTAGCTATTTCTTGTTCATTTGCTGCTAGTCAATCAATGTCGTCGGCAAAATGTAAGTTGGTGACTGTTCTGCCTCTGATGCTGACTGTACCTTCATGCTTTTCAAGCGCGTCAGCCATGATTCTCTCCAGAAAGATGTTGAATAGTGTGGGAGAGAGCAGACAGCCTTGTCTGACTCCGACTGTCATTCTGAACCAGTCCCCTACGCTGCCATTGAAGTATACTGCACTGGTGGCCTTGTCATACAGGTGCTCTATTAGTGTGATGAGGTTGGCATTGATGTTGTACAGTCTCATGGTCGCCCACAAGGCTGCACGCCATACCCTGTCAAATGCCTTCTTGAAATCCACGAAGACATGGTACAGATCTTGCTGGTGTTGGAGGTACTTCTCACACAATATCCTGAGGTTGAAGATCTGCTTTGTTGTGCTGCGCCCTGCTCTAAAACCTGCCTGCTCCTCGGCAATGATCTTTTGAGCCTGTGGCTTTGGTCTGTTTAGCAGTATTCTCAACATGACTTTGCTTGGATGGTTTATAAGACTGTTTGTTCGGTGGTTTTGACACTTGTAAATTGCCTTTCTTGGGGAGGGTGATGATCAGTGATTGTGTCCATGGCGATGGCCATTCTCCTGTTAGGCAGATCTTGTTGCATATGTTTGTGAGGGCGCTAATCATTGCTTCTCCCCTTGCTTGGACCAGTTCTGCTGGGATGTTGTCCACTCCTGCCGACTTGCTCTTTTTCAACAATCTCACTGCTGCTTCTTCTTCATCCCATAGGATAGGGCGGTTGTCATTCTTAGTTGCTGGAGGAACGTTCAGTACCTCTGGATCTATTATGGGTTGGTGGTTGTAAAATTCTGCGCAGTACTCTGTCCATCTTTTCAGAATGTCTTTTTCTTCTGTGAGGCAGTTTCCGGCTTTGTCCTATAAGGAGGTAACTCGCCATTGTTTTGTGCTTGTTAGATCTTTGACCAGCTGGTACTATTTCTTGCTGTTGCTCCTTTTCAAGTTTCCCTCAATGACTTTGGACTGTTCTTCTATCCAGTTCTCTTTTGCTTTTTTCATGCTTTTCTTGACTTCCTGGTTGACTGCTTTATACTGCTCTGCCCCATCTGTATCATTCTTCTTCTTCTTCAGCTCCTCCTCTTGTCACACAGGTTCAGGACCTCAGCTGTGACCCAGGGCTTCTTGACTGGGCGATGTCTACCAAGGATCTCACTGGCTGTTTCGGTTATTGCTGTATTAAAGGTGGTGATCAACGTGTCCATGTCTGTATCATCAGCATCGAGGATGGTGAGCAGTGCAAATTTCCCACCAGTCTTTGCTTGGAAGGCTTCTGCTACTTCTGGATCCTTCAGTTTCTTGAGATCGAACTTTATTCTTGTTTGGTTATCTTTCTTGACCTTCTTTAGATGTAGCCTGAAGGTTATCATCACCAGATCATGGTCACTTCCAATGTCAGCTCCGGGAAAGCTTCGAGTCGTGGCGATGTTTACACTTGTATGCGCCTCTTTACCATGATGTAGTCGATCTGACTGTGATGGTCCCCTGTGCCATGTCCATCTTCTGGATACTTTGTGTTGGCCGAATGTGTTTGCCAGCATAAGGTCGTTGTAACTAGAGAATTCCAGGAGCCTCAGGCCTTTCTTGTTGGTCTGTGCATTGCAGCAATGCCCACATATTCCTTTCCAGTTCATGCAAGCCTCCTCGCCTATCTTGGCATTCCAATCACCTTGCACAACCAGAATGTCTTTCTTCGGTGTTTTATCCACAACTGGTCATAGAAGTCTTCCACATCAGCGTCATCATAGTCTGATGTTGGGGCGTATGCCTGTATGATGGTGATGTTGAATGGAGTTGCTCTGAGGCGGATGGTGATGAGCCGGCTGGAGACTGGCCGACAGCCCATGACAGTACTCACGCTGTCCTTGTGGACAAGGAACCCAACTCCCTGCTCATGTTTGTTCTCTCTGCCACTGAAGTGCAGTTTGTGGCCTTCCAAAGTAGTTGTTTCTCCAATATTCTTCCATCTTACCTCACAGAGTCCTAGGAATGTTCTGCTTTTCATCAGTTCTACAAATGGGAAAAATGGAAGTAGAAAACTGTATCATTGGATGGGATGATTGCTTGAAACTAGAGACATTACAGTAAATCAGTTGCTTATACAATTAGAGCTGTGAATGGGTACCAAGCCGTTGATATGAACCCCGGGCAATAAAATGAGCCACTGGGTACCCATTTATCATAAACTAGCTTTCTTCAAGCGCACGTGGTCCCTTAAACCCTTGGCTTGTAATGGCAGCACTCACTTTGTTTTCAAGTTGACAATCCTTTTAATTGAGCTGTGCATATAATTTTCATGTTCAGTGCCAGGTAGAGTTCTGTGTCTTGCAGTTGAATCTTTGACTTTAGCCTCTTTGCTTTTTTCCCACGTCGCAACTCTTTGCTAGAGGCATGAGTGATACTTTCTCAGTGGCAAGTAGCAGAGGTTGGTTATTTGATCTTTACGAACAATTGACACATGATCATTTGCAGCCTTTAATAGATTTCACAAACTGTATGATACAATTGTTACTTAAAGAGGCCAAGCTCAGTCTCTACATAAGCACCCGCATATGATAGTGAGGCCAAAGAAAGGGAGTCAGATATTTACGATGACAAGACCACAACAGCTTATTTGATTTTAGAACTTTATCAGACAACGAGGATGAATTCTTGGACTTTGTACCAGATGACTTTAGGCAGTGACATTTAAAGGATACCATGAATTTAAAAATATGTGGACTTTACTTTCATTGTTTATTTTTTAAGACATCTTGAATTAACATATTACAGGATGTTGTGAATTGGATCATTCTGAACTATTTTTATACTGCTATGTGACCTATAATTGAATTCATGGATTTATTATATAAATCGATTTAAAATGTCAAGCTTTGTGGATTTTCGTGGATTTAATTAGAACAAATTGTAAGTTAATTTATTTGTGACATATTCCTCTCAATAATACAATTATATTTTAGAGTTTTATTGTTGATTTTTCTATCTATCCACTGATCGATTGATCCAGTTGGGCTTAAGTTATTTTTCCAAAATACAACTTCTGACTCACTGTCGACAAAGTCACCCGTTCTGACAGATCTGACTTGCAAAATACTTTCTGACTTGAACCATTCAGCTACTGAAAAATATACTTTTGCATGCTGTTTGTGCCAGCGTCAGCCAACAACAAAGCAATTTAAGTTTGCAAACATTTAATACAATTTCCCTTTGATTGTGTAGCCGGATAACTGATCATTAGGATCGACTCATACCCAGTACAATTTTTCTAAAATTTTCACAGCTCTACTTACAAGGTAATATTTTTACACTGGTGGTGTTTCAGCACAGAATAAAATATGTGTGGTCTGGACCGTAAGAAAAAAAAAAGAAAAGATTCTAGAAACAACAGCTTACATTTATTGTCCTTCAGCACATTTTTGAGGACCTGAGCAAATAAAACTTTACCACTGGACTTGAATGGCAGTGCTCATCAATTAAGTTTATTATATGTCTAAAGTTGTATAACTGCTTGTTGTCAAAAAAAGTAATGTTTAAAACATTAGAGTGGCATAAAATACTATTCTTGGGGGATATTCTGTTGTACATTTTTTTGAAAGCAAAAAATCATTACCTAAAAAGCTGAGTTTTGCTACTCTTCCAATGATCATAACGTTATAATCAATGTTAAACAGTAAAAATGTACAAATAAGGTATGTGAGTATGTGGCATATGGCCTGATCTGTGGAAATTATGTACCAGTCTAGCATCTGGAAATGTACTCTAGTCATCATTAACAAGACATTTACCATGGTTGCCAACTCTAAAATTTGCTGCATTCTAATGCATATTGCACTGTATAATGTCCAAGTATCAAAGCCATTAAATGTATTGATACATATTTTCTCATTCATTATGTATCGTGATGAGTTTCAAGCTGCTGATTTTTAAATGATGCACAGTTCAAGTTTTAACACATTATTTCCTACAAACACAGTTGAAACTTGGGTTTATTACCTATCATAACAATGTTCCAGCCTAATTCTTTCCTTATTAGACCAGTATGTTAACAAAGTTCAAAAAACAGATTTCCTATGTGGGATATACTTCCTCCAGTATCCTCAATACATGGAGTACCATGTTCCATCAAACTTGCATGGCAACTATGCTAGTATTCAGGGGATGTATGTACTTTTTTAGGAGTAATGTTTTCTTTTTTTATTAAGGATGAGAAAGAAAAAAAGTTTGTATGGGTGAAATAGGGATTCAGCTAGGTTCCAGCTTTACATATTTGCAGTACATGAAAGTAACTTTCCTAACCTTCTTGACTTTGGACCACAACTCTTCAGCAGATAGGAAAATTCCTAAAAGATGTTATTGGTTGAGGTGAAACGATTCATTGATATATTGATGCATTGATACTTTTGCTATACCGATACACATATTAATACAGATGGTTGAACTGATACAAAATGATACTGTATGCAAGTTATTTTAATCTTCAGCAAGCACAGCTGTTGCAGGCAGACACTCGTGTTTGTTATTTAAATATGAAAAAGACTTGACAACACTCATCCAGCATCTACAGATTAGCAAATAACATGGTTCAGAATTTTGTTGCCCCCCCCCCCCTTCCATTGAAATTATTTTATCCCAGCAGCTTGTTCAGCATAAAGTAGTTTGAGTTTCCTCTGACCCTAGCACCTTATTTTTGATATTTGGACATTTATGCTGGTTTGTAGGGTCAGAGCTAGTCGCCCATAGAAAAGTTGGAATTCACCAGCACTGCTGTGTTGGCACAGGGTAGTTGCTTAGTAGTGGGCCTAGCTAACTTGAATCCCCTTACATTGGGTCATACCTGCAAGAAATCAATAGGACTATTGTTTATTTTCTCAGAAATTGCAAGTAAAACATTCAGTATGTCTTGACTCTGCTGTCTGATCTACAGCATTGATTAAATTTGACCTGGAACATGCCATTTGCATTGCTAATCGCATGTTATAAATGGTCATTATACTAAATTTGATTGACATATTGTTCCGTGGAATGAGCATTATGTTGTAGTTTGAACTTGCATCAAGGAAGTTTTACAAATGTATTTAAACTACGTGCTACCTAAAAAGCCTAAAATAGCTGATACCTAGTTTTGTTCCTCTTCATATGATGATTTAATTCAGCAAATACTGGTTGATGTTAGGTATGATGACAATAATTTTTAAAGTTATGAAGTATACGGGATTATTGGAGCTGGGAAAAGAGTTAATGGAGATGCCAGTGGGTGATTTTGAGCCCGAAAATGGTGTTAAATAACAGTTCATTGTATATGCTGGAGGGACAAAATTAGATGGCATGCTGGTCAGTAACCATTTCAGCGAATGTAGAAAAGGTTGAATACCAAGCCAGGTTAAAATACAGACAATTTAATGTGTGATTTGGATTTTTAACGTAGCTTTAAAAAAATTTCAGTCATTTCGCTACGATGTCTGCAGTGCGGCAGTTTATAGTGATGTCTAGCACTGGGGCATCATGCTGCAGACATGTAGCACGATGTCACACCAAGCCACATTATCCTGACACCAAGCCGACCAGTCCTAACACTAACCTCTTAATGCTGAGCACCTAGCGAGGCAGCTGATAATACCATTTTTTGTAAGTCTTTGGTATGACTCGGCCGGGGTTTGAACCTGTGACCTCCTGCATACGAGGTGGATGCTCTAACCACTAGGCCACCAGAGCAGTCAGTTTAAAAGTACAAGGCAGCTGATAATACCATTTTTTTATAAGTCTTTGGTATGACTCGGCCGGGGTTCGAACCCGTGACCTCCTGCATCCGAGGTGGACGCTCTAACCACTAGGCCACCAGAGCAGTCAGTTTAAAAGTACAAGGCAGCTGATAATACCATTTTTTGTAAGTCTTTGGTATGACTTGGCCGGGGTTTGAACCCGTGACCTCCTGCATCCGTGGTGGACGCTCTAACCACTAGGCCACCAGAGCAGTCAGTTTAAAAGTGCAGTTTTCATTCCAACTCTCAAACAATTTTGTCCTGCAGGACCGTGTTCTTTAAAACTATATTTCCCTATTGGGGTTACGATCAGCTGAATAAATAAGAAAGAAAATATTGAAATTAAGAAGTAAAGAAATACATTTGATCAAAATACCTCTGTCTGTCGGCTAAAGTGAGCCCTGCATCTGAACAAATGGAGCAGTTTTAAGTGGCCTAAAATGTTGAAAACAAATCGCTGACAACATGCAGGTAGTCTGTTTGAAAGTATTTTTGTTCTCTTGTCATGGATGAGAATGGCTAATAGATGCTAAGTATAGGTCTTTCTGTAGTCTGCATACTGGAAATGCAACTGGTAAATCAAATAAAAGGGCACCACCTTTATTGAAAGACATAAAGTTGGAAGACCATTAAGTTAATTTGTTTATCGATAATGTATTGTATCTTACGATGTGTAATGTGAACCATATTGATACAAGGCACAGGTGTATCGTTTCAGCCCTAGTTACTGGAGTGTTGTGAATGGTTGTGTAATAGAAACATTTGCTCCATTGTTTGAGAAGGCTTTGTCTGAAAGAACATTTGTAGCTGACAATATTTTAACTTTATATCCCTCTTATGGAGTCATACACTCCCCTGCACTGAAAAGATGTCTTTGCATAATGGATGGCCACTCTTGAAGGAAATAAAATACTTTTCTGGTGTCATTTGACATGACCTGATCCGTTTGTTGTGGTTCTTTTTATTCTCTCTTAACCTATCCAACTTGTGATTTCAAAACAGTTGGCTTGTCAAAGGCTGTTGTGATGCGTGTCAGAGATTTCAGGGTAACTAGGTGATAATTGCTTATAATGTAACTTGTGGAACTTGTTTGAAAGGTGTGTATGGAAATAAAAGGCAGCCACTTGGTTTCATGAAAAGGACACTCAGTGTACTGAAAATTTAGCACCCACAATCAATGTTTATCACCTGCAGAGATTTATTACCTGTCGAACAATAACTATGCCTAATCCATGCTACATAATGCTAGATAATGGATTTCTTTTCATGCATGATGCTGATGAATTTACGACTCCATACTGATTCATTGATGCTTTGTTTAATTAGTAGAAGCAGGGTTCATGGTTTGTAAAGCCATAAATGTCACATTTGCTTGAAGTGGTTTTGTTTGTAATGATGTCTCAGTGACAGCCAATCATATTTTTGAATGAAGCTAGTAAAAAAAAAGAAACTGATAAATAATTATTTAATATGGTACATTTCAATAACCAACCGCCCATGGAAAAATTATATAATGAATGTATAAATAGGATACCTACCACTGTCAAAAGTTATTTAAGTTTATATACCCACATTGTGGAACCTAATATTGTTAGTACTGGTAATAATTTTGATGGATAACTTTATCATGCATTATGCAACAAGTGAGGAGGCGCTGCCTAGTTCATGGACAAACTGTCCCTTGCCAAAATTACCTCCAAAGAGGCCAGTGTCCAAAAAACGTAAGTTCTTGAAAAAATTATAATTCAGCAATGTCCAAAATTTACAATGCATTTAAAAAAATTTTAATTATGGTGTCTGAAAACATACTGTAAATACTGTTTCTGCATATTATGTGATTGCAACATTTTGTCTTAGCTATTTGCCATTAGATGCATGTTATACATTAGCCAGTATAATAATATTAGTATTTTATTCTACTTCCAGCTCCTTCCACAAGCAAGAAAACTCCTCTCTCCTCCCACAGCACACACAATAAACCTGCTGAGGTAATAATTAGAGGAGATTTGATTTTGATTATTTACAGTATTTTCTCATGCTGTAATGATTCATGAGACAAACTACCAGTACAAGACAATAGAAGAATGAAAATGAACTAAATACAAACATGCCTATCTTTACAAATTTCTTTAATTTTTTACTATTTTTTATGAATTTTGAGAAATGGTTAAGCAACATTGGGATAGGTGACATCTGAACCTCTAGATAAACTCTGAGTATTTTATACAGAAAATTGTACTAAAGATTTTCAGCATTTTGCTCATGTTGTAAATTTAGTTCATGTTGTATGAGGGTGTGTTTGATCAATATAAACTATGCTATCTACTCAAGATCAGGATGTTCATGCCATTTTTGAATTGATTGTACTTGATCCCTGTTGGCAGAATTGCTCAGATAGAGCCATATAATCAAATTTACTCTGAACAAGTCTTGGTCACTAGCTACATTCATAATGGGGGCCCCAGGTGACAGAGTGGTCTAAAGCACTCACTGTTCGGATCACTGCCATCTCACCTGTCTGCATGGGTTAAAGTCTCAGGCTCGACTAACGTGGGCACATGAGAAAGCTTGCCAGTAGCTTCTCGTGGGTTGGTGTTTCTTCCTTGGATTTTCATGGGTTCTTCCTCCACCAGTTATACTGGCCGCCATGTATAGCCTATCTTGTGCTGAAAAATGGCGTTAAGCCCTACAACAATAACAAAAACAACAACAGCAACATTCATAATGCTGCATATTGGTTCCTTCAGTATGCTGGCAAATCGACTTTCATGTAATTTCATCTTTTTCAATGTGCATACTGGAGCTAAATGATGGACAAAAGCATCACGAGTTGAAGCAACTTACATGCCATCCATGGATAATGGTACAGAGCGGAGTCCTCTCACAATTGAAAGGGTGTGGCAACATTATGTGATTTCACTGTGGCACTGAGAAACTTTCTGATAAACTTTTTTCTTTGAAAGTAAAAGTTTATCAGATTTGGATCCCAGAAAATGAGCAAGTTTGATAGCAGTTTTTATGTGTCTAAGATCTTGGACTTCAACTCCTGCTGTTACCACTTGCTTGAATTAATAGATATGAATTAAGCATAATTATGAAAATTCTATTAGTCTTGCATTGAATGAAAGCATTTGTCAGTTGTTACCAAAGTTGCCAAAATTTGTTTCTCCTTCAAATACATTACCCAATCACATTAATGTTAAGGATATAACCCTGCTACCTCATGAATCCAGCGCTACCATAAGAAGAAAATTATCTTTCCTGTCTATGTCATATAGACAAAGCACAATAACTCTTGTCCGTTACTTTCCCTTGCTACTGCCAGGTGTCACTAGTTTTTTTTTTTTTTTAAAGCTTCATTGTTGTGCTGACAACATGTACATTATATCGCCAAAAATCCAACTTCCTCATTTCAGGTAATCAGAATCGTCAAACTCATTGAGTCTGTTTTTAATGAGACTTGAATTTAAGCAAGAGTTCTTGCAACCCTTCAGATTATTCAATGCAGCAATGAACTTGATCCCACTTGGTTGTTATTTTATGTGCCTCCAAACAAACGTTTCTAGCACAATGGCATCCTTCTTTCAAGTCTCCTTGATCAAACAGTGATGATCACAGACCTGAAATGTGTTATACGCTGTACGTACTTGGAGGTCTCACAACACCATTGTCACCTCATGAAGATTACAGTGATCTCTATGAGACTCTTGTTCGAATGTAACATTTTGATCTGAGATACAGTTGAAGCTGTTGGCTGGCATGCAGAGTCAACCTTCTCAAGTTTTTATCTCGGAGATATAACTTGGCAGAGGCAAACCTTGAATCTGGTAGGTCCATTGGCAGTTGCCCAGATGACCACCAGACCCAATTAAAACAATTACCATCTGCCTATCGGCTTCGCTGGATTCACCAGTGAAATTTTGGGGGTAAGAGTTCAATAAATATCTTTTTAACCATATGTAGGGGTCACAGATCAAGTGACCCTAGGCTGTGTTGCTTTAGTCATTAGGAGCATGAATGGGTTCTCACTAGCATAAAGAATGCACCCACCATTCCCCTGAAGGATACCTGAGTAAAGGTCAGATTCTCAGCATTTCCTCCTCATATTACCTATTATCCTAATGTTAATGTGATTGGAGAAAGCAAAATTTAAAGCAAACTGTGTTTTTCTGAAAATACTTACCCAATCACATTACTTAAAAACCCTCACAACCAATCACATTACTTAAAAACCCTCACGACTGCCCCGCTATGTGAGCACCTTTTTTTAGTTTATTACTCAGCTTAAAAACTAGTGACAGTTGGCTGTGGCAAGGGGAGGTAATGGGCAAAAATTATTGCTCATAGTATGAGATAGGAAAAAACGAATTTTGTCTTGTAGAGCTGGATTCACATGGTAGCAGGCTTATATCCATAATGTTAATGTGATTTAGTAAGTATTCTCGGAGATACACAATTTACTTAAAATTTGCTTTCTATTACACAGAGACAAAATGGGTTGGTTGAGTGTCCTTTTTCCCTTGCCTGTGAAGCGTAGGTGAGATATGGGCATCACTTTACTGACATCATTGTGATTATCCCCACAATTCATTGAAAAGCATTGATATTGTTACTGCATCATTGAACAAACTTGTCATCGCTTCTCCCACACAGCTTGGAGGATTTAATTGAAACATTGTAACTATATGTGTCATTGGTAGATGTGAAGAAATGTTCACTTTTTTTCTCCTGCCAGTTTTGGGAAGAATTGCTTTTTAAAAAACAAGATTTCATAAAAAGGATGTTTAATTAATTTTATTTGTAATTACTATCTTCACCAAGACCACTTGGAGGATTTTATTTAAACTTGGTAGGCTAGATATAGTTGGGCAACATGCACAGTAAGGTTTCAGTCTTTTCCGCCGGCCTGTTCTTTTTGGAAAATATCTTCAAATTTTATTTTTTGGAAAGTGGTATTTTGGGAATTCAGTTCATATTGCTTCACAGTTCTTGGAGGATTTTATTGAAACTTTTGTACAATTGATAGGTGGCTGACAGATGTGCACATAAAGGTTTCATTTTTCTCCATCTGGTCCATATTTGGGAAATATCTTGTAATATTGTTAAAAACTAGCAGGATATGTTGAGAATTTAAGTCATCATTGCATATTCTATATGACGTAGAGGATTTTAATGAAGCCATGTTTGAGTGATATAATTGTTGTAGATGCACAGCAAGGTTTTTAATCCCCCCCCCCATATGTCCATTTTTTTAAATGAAATTTTTACAATTTCACAAAAATAAATCACTTTTAAAATTCAGATTTTTTTGTTTACATGTTTTCAAAAAATATTGAATAAGTAAGTAAACTGGAATAAAATTGAATGGACCAAATTACATGTACACATGGGTTCAGAATTTCATATATTCAAAACAGTCGCTACAATATCCTTTTTAGTAAACCATTGATCCAAATGTACAGATAAAATAAATGCTTATTGAACATTAAATAAATATTGAAATATTTCTTTGTTTTATTCAGCAGAATTGTTGTTGGATTTTCTTTTTGCAAGACCTCAACATCAAAAACAGATTACTGTTGAAAATGGGTGACATTCAGGTTTATACCTGTACTAAATGAAATGTGAAATAAACTTATTGACTTTTGCTACCAGTTAGTCTGTATAGACCTTGATAGAGTAATAATTTGATTGCATGGTTTTCACCCACTTCATTTGAATTTTTAGCCAGAATCATGATGAAACATAATTTGCAGATTGAATAATCAGTAAACTGTCACAACTGTTGTTTTTTTTAATCATAACAAAACTATGTTCAAACAGTTTGAACAGAGAAAAGACTTGATATTGCACTCAAAATACAAAAATATTCAATGGCCAAGGAGTGCAGGAGGAGTGAATACTTAGACTCTGGGACCAAGTGAAGTCAACTTCACTGTGTTTGCATATTGGGGCAGAATGATGGGCAGTGGGTTGAATATTTCAGCTGAGTAACCCCCTGGGCATTGTCCCAGAAACATTGCAGTTAATATGGAAATATTGTAGCAGAGTTTTGTAAATGTTCATTTGACTGGTATTAAATTTGTCATTGCCAGTGACAATACAATGTCCTTAACTTGGAAATGCCTTAAGAATTTTTTTGGGTTTTCCTGTCATAAGTTGGTTGCTAGTGTAGTTTGCAGTATTTAGTTACATTTTGATGTTTGTGTTTTCCAAATTTCAGCTTTTCCGCAAAGACCTCATCAGTGCCATGAAGATGGCAGACTCAGAACAGCTGAATGAAGAAGACTATATACTTATAGCTGACCAGTGGCGTCAGGATTGGGAAAGGGGAGTTCAGGTCCCAGTAAATAAGGAGGGGATACTTCTTGTAGAAATGAGGTATAAACTTGAGCAATATTACACAGTATTTTTTCATTAGATTATAGAGTTGAGAGACCCTACAGAATCCCAGTGTTATTTGTAAGTCCAAGCAAAGCTTCATACAGTTCTGTGAAATGAATGTGCAAAATTTTAGTGCCAATAAAATAAAAATAAAGTACAACCATAATAATTGAAAAACTTGAGCAGATTGCCATCTGAAATCTCCAGTGTTTTAGCTCACCCCACTGTAAGACCAAGTGTGCATATGGTAGGAACCTGTGTCTGCTGTGTATCCATTGGCAGTTTTTATTTCAAATTCTTCTCTAAAGCCACTTAACTAGTTTCAGCCAAACTCGGCATACAGCACCCTGGCATGAAGGCCTTTCAAGCTTTTGTGTGTCCACACTTTGGTGGAGCATATTATGCTATACTTCAAGGCATCTGTCGATTATTTTGTCTTATTCTGCATGATAACTCCAGTTCTACAGCATATACCTCTGCTAAACTGTGTGGATAGCTTGCATTATGGTTCAGGAAAAGCCTATCAGATTTGTACTTAAAAGTTCAAAAGTGAAGGTCACTATGACTGAAAGGAAAAATAGTTTCCACTTTAGTAACAGTAGTTCTACAGCACAAGCCTCAACCAAACTGTGGAACCCACATGTGTAAGAAAGCTTATCGATTTTGGTTCAGTAAGTTAAAAAGTCAGAGTCACTTGAAAGAAGAAAAAAGGATTCTGTACATTGACATTAGTTCTACATCAGTGACCTGGACTAAGCATTATGGATAGCTTGCACTTGGAGTAAAGAAGAAGCCTACTGTTTTGAGGTCAAAAGTCAAGGATACTGACTGAAAGAAGAATAATAGTTTCTGCACAAAAATTTCAGTTCTCAACAGTGTATCTTCTTTAAAATTTGTGTATGACTTAGACATTTATTAAGAATGAAACCCATTAATTGCCATGGTCAGTTTTTTAGTATGTGTTTTGGAAAGTTAAAGGACATTAACAGTAGTTTTACTTTTCATTACTATTGCATCAGATAGTCATTTCGTTAATACAATGCTTGCATATGAATTAAAATCAGTAAATTTCATCATCTTCATAAGTTTATCATTATATATATTTCTCGGCAATATAAATACCATTGGTACTAAAATAAAATGTGCGATGCTCAACAATGATGTACTGTGGGAGAGATGCGCACTTAAAATATTAGCTTGGTTTATATTTTTATTTCATTGTGACATTAAATTCACTGTCTGACTTGCCCAAAAAAAGCCATGAAATGATACCCCAGAAAAAATAATGGACTCATCATATATAATTGGTACTGAATAAAAATAGTACAGTTCTGACCACCATCATGTCTGTACTGTTGTCAACAAGTTTGATAAGCAAAGCCACTTGACCTTGGGGTTAAGTCAAAGGTTGCTGTTGGCCTGTCGTATATCATTGAACTTGTGAAGACAGCAACTTGTATCTAAAAAAAGAATTATTTTTACTGGGCTTTGTATTTTGTTATTTTTCAATATGAAATTAAAATGAAACATGAAACTGATTTTAAGGGTCAGTAATCTGGACTTACGAAGACAGCAACTTGTATATGAAAAAAGAATTGTTTTTACTGGGCTTTGTATTTTGTTACTTTTTAATATGAAACATGAAACTGATTTTAAGGGTCAGTAATCTTGACTTTGTTTGGATCTGCCATGGCTTGTGAGCAAGATTACATATGCAAGTATGATTGGATTTTTATCAAAGTCAGTTTGTGAATATATCTAAAGAATACCTTGAACTATGCCAGTTCAGCAACTTTGTTTAAAAAATTAAGAATTAAATCAAATTTAGCACACGAGTATTGACAGTATCAAAGCCAAGTTCAGTGGTACCAGGTTCAAGGTCATACACGGGACAGAGATTGTTTGTACTGCACTTGTGAACATGGTCCAAGAAATTATTTTTCTAGCCAAAATTAATATGTTGGAGTTTACCAAGAATATCAAAGATCATCCAGTTCTCAGCAATTAAAAAAGATTAAAGGAAAGAAGGAATGGACTTACTGTGAATTCCTACAAGTTCTTTTCAGGTGGCAGAACATCAGTCCTATTAAGAGGCATTTGTTATTAATACAACTTTAGATATTTTATCAGTTCATTTTTGTGTTGACTACAAATGTTTTTGTTTACATTTTTGGTATGCGCAACTTGTTATTGTTAGGTTTCTCGTTTTTGTATGTTAATGTTGCCATTTTTTGTTTTTACCAGGCCAGTGATTGATAAGTACTCACTCCCAGGGGATTTCAAAATGTGAGTTAAACCCTTTTGCCTTTTGAAACAGATTTTCTTTCTCTTTTTTTTTTTTTTTCTTCTTTCTCCATCATTTGCAAGAATGGGGCCAAGTGGGTGATTCAGTTGTGTATTTGATGTTATATATTAAAGAAAAACAATATCCATTGAGATGCATTTACAGTTGGAAAGCCCCTTGTGGAATCATAAGTATTTGCTTGTACCCATAATTTGTTACATTAATATTAATAGTAACTATCTCAAATTAACAACCAGTTAAATTATCCATGGAAGATAAATCTTCAAATATCCTTACTTAAATACGGGGTTTGTATCATTATTTATTTTCCAAGAAGCATGCTTGCAGGCAGTTTAGAGCAACCACTTCCCTTCCCTTCCTTTTCCTTCCCTTCCATGGGGCTGGTTATAGCAACTTCTTTTCTCCCATGACATGTCTGGGCAGGTTAGAGAAACCACTGACCTCCTGAGGCATGCTTAAGCAGGTTATAGCAACCACTTGTCTTGGAGTTTGGATCAAAAGAGGTTTTTCTATGTAATAGGGCATGTGCAAGTGTTATGTTCACTAGAAGTGATAATAAAAGCAGTGGTAGTGTTTTATTTGTCTTTCTCTTTTTTTAATATTGAAATCTCACTGACTTACAGACCCAAGAAGTATCTACACGATGCAAGGGATGAGACATACAAACAGGGTATCCACGAGTTAACAGGGATGCAGCAGCTTGCAGAACAAGTGGTGCGCTATGATCTGGATGACCTGGATGTTTGCTGGCTGCAGAAAGTCAATGAAGAGAGGGAGGAAATGGGTATATGGCTGAATTCTCTGCCTCGACAGATTCAAATGTGCAACATCATCAGTCTTTACATTTTATGGCATAGTTTTTGACACAATTTACATTTTACATTTATTATACCTCATCACTGTTAACTGAAATTTAAGGATGTCAGCATTTCTGTTGAGTAATATCTTCCTATTTACCCATGTATTACAAAGGAATCACAATTAATCAAATTAATTACTGCAGTACCTGATTGCTAGCAAATACTTGGATTTGAATGTTGGTATAATATCGATAGAGACCTGTGCATCATTGTTGAATATTTTGTTCTTTTTTATATATTACAAATCCACTAAATTACCTATGAATATGTACTTTCAGCCAAGCCACAGAATTAGATCTCCACAATAATAAGTTTCAGTATTGTGATGTTTATAAGATGTGCACGATGACCAGTCAATGTACTCTCATTATTTTCAGATGAGTTGTGCCTTTTTGTTTTACTATAGACTCCTCACCATCATGGAAAGGTTATGGTTATGGGAGGAAAAGGGTATTTTTGCCTTCTTGCATGATTAAACACAAATGGCTTAAGCTAATCCAGTGAAATTAGATATGTGTATTTCTGTCCAAATGTAGGTCACAGAAAGGAAAAATATTTGACATTTTAAAAGTCTTGAAATTAATACGTTTTTCTTTTTCTATCTCATCCATTTCATTCTTTGGTACTTTCAGGGGAGGTCCTGATTCATGAATGGACAATGGAGAGATTGATAGAGACCTTTGAAAATGATGTAATTACTATTCTTTTCAAACACCACACAGGATAGCATATGCTTGGATTATTCATTATTACAGTGGTCCCCCTCTTATACGTCCACCCCTTCTGAGCTGGGAAAGTGGCCTTATAAGACGGGTGGCCTTTCCAGAGGGGGACTAAATTTTTTGTGATAAGTATATGTAATGTACATAGTAAGAAAGCTACATACTTTAAAGCATTTAATATCTTCATTTAAAAGTAACATTAATTATTACAAAGTTCTTCTTGTCATAGTAATGGACTAATTTCAACTGAATATACATTAATAGTTCTTATTGTTGATGTAAGCATGATATAAGAGCGGGTATTGTTGTCATGCACATTACAAAACCATCCAGAAATGTCATTTAAATCTTGGCCCATACATAATTCTCTTTCCATTTGCTCCATGTTCCCACTGCTGCTGATAATCTCCTTGTCGGTTACGACATTGTTTATTCGAGTCTTTTCAACATAAAATTGTTTTATTCGAGTCTTTTCTGCATAAAATTGTTCGCCAAGTCCCCCCTCCCCACCCCACCCGATGTTGTCGAGTAGAATAACCGACTTTCTTTTAAAATAATATGTCTTCGTTTACGTGATGACATGTTAATGTTTGGTAATGATTTATTCGGATGTTGCTAACTGTATGCAATTTAATTATGTAGACGAAATGTTTGTTGAGTGGATGAAATGTCTTCTCGTAAAGGAAGCGATAAATGTGTTGTCACATGATTTTCGGTCTTTGTCTGATACCCTGTTTTGTTCAAGGTTATTTTCTGTGTGTGTGTTAATGCACAAAATCTATTTTTAGCCTATGCTGACCATGTTATGATCTTGACAATTACGTCCGGTTGTAATCATCAAAGAGAAGAACTCAACAATTGTGTGAAGCCCAAAACTCCATCATAACATTGTTGAGCCCATTTCCTGTAAACGTCGGCTTTTTATAGATAATGATATAATATTAATCTTGGTGTTACATGTACTTTAGTCAACACTTCTTTCAGTAATGGAAACCCGACATTGGGAAACATGCATCGACAGTAGAGATAATCTGATTATACCTTACATCACGATATGAATTAATTATTGGTTCTGGACACATTTGAAATAAAAAGTGGCCGCTTGTGAGGGGAACATTTTACATTTTTGTACTAATATGCTGGTCGCTTTAGAGGGGTGGCCATTCTTGAGGGGTACTTTTGAACTCATCGGTGCCAAGGGATTCTGGCTGTAAGAAGAAGGTGGCTGCTAGTCGAGTTCAAGAGGGGGACTACTGTACCTCTATTATTTTTGACCTCTTCAAACTCTTCAATCATGGCATCAAACAAATTCTCTCTGTTTCTTTCTCTCTCTCTCAATTTGCAATTGCCAGATAGATTTCATTGGCATGATACCATTCACATGAACACTAATATATGTGTGTGTATGTATGCATAACTGTAATTTGGTGTGTATAACATGCACTTTGATTTTCGACCCAGAAGGGGGTGGGTGTGAGGGCCTGTGATATAATACAGCATGAAATCTTGATAATTGTTCTCCATTATCTTTGTGTGACAGTCGGCCATTTGGGATAATGAGTGAAAAAGTAGCAATGTTGAAAGTATGTCTTTCCAATTTTATGGATGGCCCTTAAAAGGGCAATTTTAGGGTTTGACTTTTTTGAAGTAGTTAAGTCTGGCATCAGATCTCTCAAATTCCTCTTTGTCATCATTGCTCTCTGAAAATTGCTTTATTTCATAATCTCTTAGATTTTCTCGCATTGCTGCATAATAGGTCTCATCATCTGTGTGTTGAAATTTTAATTGACATTATTGGACTACATTACAGTGTCATGAGACCATGGAGATGAAGAAAAAGACGGAGGAGGGATTAGGAATAGAATATGATGAAGATGTAGTTTGTGAAGTGTGCAGATCTGTAAGTATCTAGTCATGGTTTCAGCTGAACTTTTGTCTGTTACTCGAATCTTGAATTCATTATTTGGATGAATTTGACAAATCAGATTTCTTTGCCAAGCTCTAAACTTGAAACATGGTTAAAATGGCATATGGTAAAGCTAATTCTGAAATTGATTAAAACTTAAATGGTTGAGAAGTTTATTTACTACCAGAAACCCTTGTAGCCTTTCCAGATAACAAATAGAAAAACTAATTATGAAAGAAATGCAAAAAGCTGTAGTTGCAAGAATAAGTTGTGACTGCCACAAACTAATAGAAGCCTTCAATTGCTAATCGACTTGAACAAGGATAGTGGTTACTTTTAACAACTTAAATTTGGTATACATATTCAGACCAGTTTTAGTTGGCTTAGCATGCTTTATTTTGGTAACATCGGCTTTAATTGAACATTACAATAGCTGCTCTAAAACCGATTATTTTTTTTTCCTGCTTAAAAACTTGATGCCTGGATCTTCATATGAATGTGTTTACAATCAGCATTAAAACTAATAATAGCTTTTGTGTAAAAAAAAACCTGTTTGATCAGAATTTTAGGTTTATAATTTCAAGTAAAACTTCCATATTAGGTATCACTACATAAACTGAGCCTATTCACAGTTGTTTCATCTTATTTTAGTCTCCAAGAAAATCATTCAAATCATGTCATCATTTTTGTAAGACACCAAAGCAGGGTTATCATTCAGATGGTTCCGGAAAGGTCACTGGCACCAAAAATTCCAATCATATCATTCGAATGGAGCTATTTGTAGAAAATGTAGCATAATCTATGCCAATTTTAATATCGCTGCCATATGTATCATGTTACAAATGCAGTCTGCACCTTGCTGTTACAGACTTTGTTTCTGCACAATATCTGGAGTTTTCTACCATCTGCAGTTCACAGATCTTGTGGATGGCTAACACTTGCGGTAAGGAAGAAGCCTATCGATTGGAGAGTCAAAATGTCAGTAGTCAAGAGTCAGTTCATTGTGACTGAAAGAAGAATGGTTTCTGCACCAGGCCATTGGTTTCTACATCATACACCTGGACTAAACTTAGGATGGTTTGCACAAGGGTGAAGGTAGAAGCCTGTTGATATGGGGGATCAAAGATAATGATTTCTGCTTAAAAGTTTCCGATCTCAGCCATGTACCTTCACCATCGTTTGTGGATGACTTGCATATTGGATAAGAAACCTCTTGATTTTGTGGACAAAAGATCAGTGGTCAAGGACTTTACCAAAACAAAAAAATGGTTTTGCGGGAAAACATCAGCTATGGACCATGTACCTTGACAGAAATTACTGGAGGGCTTACATTCGTTGTGTGTGAAAAAAAATCTGTTGACTTTAGGATAAAAGGTTTGATGTCATAGTGACTTGAAAGAGAAATGGTCCTCACAGGATAACTTTTGTTCATGAGTAAGTTCCCTGATCTAACTTTGTGGAAGACTCACATCTAGGGTAATATGGAAAGGGGGTCATAGGAGTCAGAGATTTTGGTAAATCTAATAACAAAATAATGGTTTCTGCACAGTAGGTTTAATTTAAGACTGCACATCATGGCCAAGGTTGAGGCCATTGTAACCTGTTGTGGAGTAATCAGTAGAATCATATTTATCCTTTTTTTTTTTTTTTCCCAGCCTGACAGTGAAGAGAACAATGAGATGGTTTTCTGTGATGGCTGTGATATCTGTGTTCACCAAGTAAGTCATACATTTTTTTAACATTTCTTTTTCATAATAATGAGTATTTGCAGATATATTCTTTTGTCTGCATAAATAAATTCACAACTATTAAAAAAAAGTCTAGTCTCATGCATGTATGTAAATTTCTCCTTTCATTATAAGACTGATACATCCCAAATCCAGCCAAACAAAAAGACAAAAATTAATCTTTTTTGACTATATCATCTAGACAAAGGGAAGTTAACTCGTGCTCATTACCTTCACATAACATTGCTAAGAGTCATCAGTTTTAAGCTTTGCTTCCATACACAACATCGTATGGAATAAACCTCCAGTTAAATCTAAGCCTGGTGGTATACAGTATTTTTTATTTGGTACATTTTTTGGTCAAATTTGTCACTTTCTCTGACTTTGTGAACATTGTGGTGGACACCTCTACACCCCACCCACTCCACCTCATACCAATCAGAAGGACAACTCCTTCCACCACTATGACTGGCATATTTGGGGGAGACACAGATATGATGCAGTCATAGTTGGGCAGCCAAATTTGACCTCTCTTTTCATCTTTCATTTAGTACCATCTCAGCATTCAGAGCCATACCTGCCATCCAACAGTCCATTCATCCCAACCTGGACACAATTATGGGATCATACTGACAGATCCAACCATTTAGCCAGACATATTGCTGTGTGGGTGTGTGCATGTATGTGTGTGATCTCAGTAAGTAATCCATTTGTAGAACCAAACTAGCGGTTACACGTGCACATCCTGGACAAGGATGGTCGCAGAAAATACATCACTGCAGCCATGCTTTGGGCACAACCAGTAACAAAGCTAACCATTAAAGCTTCTGCACAACCGACAAGCTAGCTGACCATTCTTCAGGCTAAATTTTACCTCCTTCCATCTTTTTCTCCCATAGATAATTGGGATACAATAGGGGAATGTTCCCCCATATTTAGGCATCCCAGTGGGTGTAAGTGCCCCTGCAAACTCAAGCTTGGCCTTGGGCCTGTAAAATTGGGCAAATGTATTTTTCTGATCCAGCCTGTGGTATTGTCTTGCCATAGCGGCCATCTGGCTAGCCCAACCATTCCAACTCAGACTTTATTAAGGGAATGATAGATATAGATCTGACCGTTTAGCTGACAGGTAAACTTGCATATTGGGACAGGGACAGCAGCATAAAATCCATCCATCAAGCCATCCTTATGGCATGACCAATAATGAAGCCAACAAATTTGGCTTTGGGACATCAAACAACTGGACCAACCATTCTCCCAACTAACCACCCATCTGCCAGGTGCAACAAACTCACCCAGCAGAACTGGCTTTACCCATTTTCACTGCATACCTGCAGAGTATTAGCAATAGTTCATTTAGCAATAATAACATTTTGTCATCATTACCACAGGGCATGGTTTAACCCAAAATGAAAGCAGATAAAGACCAAGAGAGTTTGAAGACGCTTATGAGCAATAGCCCTTCTCCAATCTGACCATGGAGAAGATAGAGTTTAGTTTTAAGAAATCTATAGAGTCCTGATTATGTCTGACAACTCTGTAGTGGTGAATTACCTTAGTGAACTGGGGCACCAAATTGCTCTACCCGTGTGTGCCGGTTTGGCATAGCTGCCAGGTGTCCTGTTTTTTCCGTATTTGTCCCGTATTCTGGACCTGAATACATGTGTACTTTTTTTTTGCAAAAAATACCTTTTTTAATTTAAAAAAAATATAAAAAATTTCCTTGCAATTTTCAGTTTAGAATGGGCACTCAGTTCCATTCTGATAGAAATGTATCGCATGTATCTAGGAATACAGTTCTACAAAATGATTGGTTCATTCGAAATTGAGGCTACCATGACTGTCTTTAACCGCCATATTGGATTTCACAAACAGTTACCACTATCACTGTATCTCATCTTCGTAATAGTCAACTTCTAACCATATTGAATAGGAAAGCAGAATATTCAGAATGTTTTCCAGGAAAGACAAGAAAACAGAACTGGAAGGACAATTGTGCCATCTTGTTCAGATTTGTGAAACCATCAAGTAAAGGAGAAAACTTTATGTTTTGCAAATTGTGTAATGTGATTTCGCTGTTGGGCATGGAGACGCACATGAAATACAATAGCACATAAAAGCTAATAAACATCAGCTTGCTGCTTCATCATACACAACTCAGCCTGAACTTGGACGTATATAAATACCAGAGAGAACCTTCATATAATTAGATCGAAATTCAGTTTATTAAATTTCTTTTAGGAATGAACCTTACTCTTTCAGTTACTAGTGTTGCTGGTGATTTATTTCGCACACGTTTCCCAGGCAGTAAAATCGCAAAGGATTCCTCATATGCTAGAACGAAAACAGTTCAGTAAGAAAATCATACAGAATTGAAATAAACAATGAAAGTTGGTACATTGGAATTGATAATGATTGAAAAAAACAGCCTGTGTCTGAGTGTGTTGCACTCTTGCACCTTCTGAATGGCCACATGAATGGAACAGGGTGCCCATCCAGAAGGTGCAAGTGTGCAACACGTGCATCTTTGACATTAAATAATTATGTAAGGCACTGTCCTACTTTACTGATGGTTGTATATGTTGTAAATAGTTACATATGCATTAAAATTTTAAAAATCAGTATTTCTTCCTGAAAATCAGTATTTTGTCATAAGCAGTCAGTATTTTTGTACTTGGGGGTTGGCAGCTACGGTTTGACAGTATTTTCGGTAGTATCTTACTAACTTTAGATCGATGTGCAAAATTAGACACATCCCTTTTAGATTTGCTGTTCTGTCCAGGCATGGCCAGGTTATTCAAACAGAATGGTCCATTTATCCATCTGTTTTTCATCTGATTTGTGCACATTGAGAGCGTTTGATATTTGAACTGTTGTTGTTTCACTACTGCTGCATGATATCAGACACATTCAGGTACCATGGCAAAGGAGATATCGGTCATGATGAAGATCTGTCAGACCTACATGCCAATTTTGATTTGAATAAACCAAAATCCCTTATCCTGTTTCCAAAATTGAATCTGTCCAGGGGCCTAACATGCGTCAGCTCAGAGAGGTTGAGCCAGGACCTTGCTCAAGCTGTCATCATACAAAACCAGTTTCCTGATAGCTTTTGCTTCTGCTTGCAGGTGAGTCAGAACTATCTCCAGTTAGTGACCACAAGCAGTTCTTTCTCTCTGTGAATCCTGGAAAACAGGATATCACTTCTCAAACCCTGCTTTTGTGATTTTATTAGGCTATACGCTCAGTGTACTCTCACAACTCAAGCGATCAAATTCACCGCATGAAATTATAGTGATCTCTGCAAGCCTGTTGGAATGCAATGCTTCAATCCAGGACATCATAGAGGCTGTTGACTGGCATGTAGAGTTAACTTTTAGTTTTTATCTCAGGGATTTAGAGGCAAAATCTGAATCTGGTGGGTCCTGTGGCTGTAGCCTAATTAAATAAACACTGCCTCTTAGCTACACTGGATTCGTGAGTTAATTCTGATTGTGAGAAAACTTAAATAATCACCTTGATAGAGCGGTCACAAATTGCATGAAAGCTGTGTTGCTGTAAGCAGGAGAATGGGTTATCGTTCACATAGGGAATCCAGATTTTCTTCCCTTGAAGGATACCGATAGTATTGATAGGAGACTCTGCATTCCCTCCTCCAATTACCTATTCTTCTAATGTTAATGAGATCAGGGAATGTATTGAATTGAAAGGACATTTATAGTAAATTATGTTTCTCTGAGAATACTTACCTAATTACATTACTTGAAGACCCTCCCAACCACTCTGCCACGCGAGCATCCTTGTTGATAGATGACCCTGCTTAAAACTTGCAATGCTTCATCAGTCGCTAGGGGAGGTAATAGGCTAGAGTTATTGCCCTTCGTTATAGACGGGAATTTTCTTAATTTAATGGGACAGGATTTGGGAGGATGTTAATGTGATCTAGTAAGAATTGTAGGACAAACATAATTTACTTAAAATTTGCTTTTCACAAGTAGCAAATACATCTCAGTGTTGTAAATTTCCAAACAATCTTATGTCTGTCAACATATTTTGATTTCTTGATGCACATAAATTCATTTATCGGACAGTCGTGTTTATCTGACACTGTTGTTGGTATTTGTGTATTTTATCACCAGATCTTTACTTTACTTGACAAGAAACATACATTATTTGGAGTTTGTCTTGTTTTCTCAAATCTACACCTGTACTTGTTCAGGAGAGCAATTTATGAACAAGGGGTTATCTTTAGACAGTTATCGTATGTGTAATTGCTGCAAGATATGGCATTTTTCTGGCATCAGTGGCATCACTGTTACAGTTTGATGCAGAAGTTGAGTTAAAATTTGTGCATATCAGATTAAGGTTGGAGAAAGTACATGGATGGGCCTCGCTTAATTAAGTCTGTAGATCCCTTTAATAATCAAGTACACCTGTCCATCAGCAATATGGTTTCTGCAGGATTACTCTGAATTGTTGCATAGTTTGTACAATTGAAATATTCCTGAATTTGAGGGGTTGCTTTGAAAACATTGAATTTTGAAAAGTTGGTTTTATCCTTGAAAGCTCTAGTATTTAAAAAATAATCTTGAATTTTTCCCACAATATAACCTTGAATTTACGAGGGAATACATAATGATTGTATGAAATCTTTTTTTGTAAATTCAGAATTTTTGTTGTATAAACATTTTTTAAGAAAATCAAATACATAAAATGAAGTCAAATTGTGTGGATCAAACGACACATGGGTAGCCACCAAATCAAAAAGCATCTCTCTTCTGTAATGGTGCACTAATTAGTTTTTGTGGTTTTTCCATCTATTTTGCAAGTGAGAAACAGTAACATATGAAGAAAGTTTGATTTCTGTAACAAAAACTACTCCTTGGAAAACATTTGGATGTCCTTATAAACTTACAGAAAATTACTTGAAAATCAACTATGTTGTGTTTTTACTGAATTTGGTATGCATATTTATATTGATGAGGTATCAAAGGAGTTAAATTTTAAACCTTCTGTGCATTTATATAAAGAGGTTATGGCCCTTAATTGATTTCCTATTTGCTTTCATTTATGCAGCACAACTTTTTCAAGGATTATTGGACTTAAGCCAATATTTTGCATGCAATGAATTATTTATGAGACCTTAACTGACTTGGATTTCCACCATACCACAACCATCATTAACACAATTTAAACAATATCATTAACACAACCATGTTTTGTCTTGATTTGGTTGGTTTCTGCAGCATACCTTTGTCAGGGATTATAGGATTCAATCACATTTTGCTTGCTTCATTTTGATGAAGCTTCGAATGAAATTGTTTTCTAGCATTCCATGTCATTTACACAAGTTTTGGCCCCTAATTGCCCATCATCCTGACTGGTTTCTGCAGCATTACTTTATCAGGGCCTTTTTGGTGTCTGTCAGTTTTGTCATGCAGCTTTGTGTTGTGAAGACCTGCAGTTAGTTCTGTTTCCTGTAATCTTTAATATCACTTGAAGACTTGTGGCTCATGATTGCTTATGCTCCTTACTTTGGGTTTTGCAATACAGCTTTTCAAAGGATTATTGTATTTGAAGCAAATTTGACATGCAGCTTTTCTATTGATGAGACGTAGAAGTAGTTCAGTCTCAGTGTTCCATCACATTGATTTGAGGAGCTATGGCCTGCGAATGCGAATCTTATAAATTTGGTTCTTTACACAAGTTCAACTGATTAAGGTCCTGTAAAGATAATTTTAGTCCATGTTACTAGCTCTAGTTCTAGTGGGCGTAGTCAATTGTTAACAGCTCTAGCTGAAGTGGCCAGGGCCCATTGATAGTAGCTCCAGTTGTAGTGAACTGGGTTCGTTGTAATGTACCCATTGCTAATAGCTCAAGTTGCATTGGTTGCAGATGAGATTCCATTCATTGGTGCCCTCATTGCAACCCTTATCGTCCAGAAACTTTCCCATGATTAAAAACTGGCAAAAGCGAAAAAGGCAACATCCATAGAACTTATACTGGGTTTAATTTAGATGTTGGGTTTTTAGTCTTGGTTCAGCCAGAATTCTTATAAGATTTCATATACAGTTTAACTTGGCTTAAATGTCAGAGGTAAAGTGTAGTGCATTCTCTTATGGACAAATCTGAATTTTTTTCTTTCCCTCACTTTTACTCACTTCAGGCATGCTATGGAATTCAGAAGGTCCCTGAGGGAAGTTGGCTGTGTAGGATATGTGCTCTGGGAATAAAACCAACCTGTATATTGTGTCCTAAGACTGGTGGAGCTATGAAAAGTACAAGGTATGTAGCAATGAAATGAGTAAGTCTTGTATGATCATTAGAAAGGAAATCAAATATAGTCTTGATTACAAGGCATATAATAACCATTTTTGTTTGTTTTTTTTAAATCCCAGTCAGTAATCAGTGCTAATATTTCATAACCAGACTGGATATACTGATCGGAAGTTAGAATTTAATTTTGGTTTTTTTTACCATTAAAGAAAATAGTTGTTGCTCCTACTTCCTGAAAAATTCTACGTAGAATGTCAGTAGTCTTGGTTATATCTATAAAACATGTACCCGAACAAATGTCTTTTCTTGCATCATGCACACATCTCTTGAATAGCTCTCGCGTAAGATATCAAAATCAAATTTGTTAGATTGGTAGAAAGAGGAACAATCCAGCCAGATTTCCCCCATTTTGTTACTCCTTCTAATGAGAAAGATGGGATGGCGATTATCTGCTGCACATATAATTGGAACCTTGTTGTTGTTGTTGTTATAGGTTTTAACGCCATTTTTCAGTGCAAGATAGGCTATACATGGTGGCCAGTATAAATGATGGAGGAAAAACCCCGGAAAGAACCACTGACCCACGAGAAGCTACTGGCAAGCTTTCTCACATACCCATATTGGCACTTGGAACCTTGATTTAATAAGATACAGGTAATAAGAAACATCGATGTGCTTATTTGATATACATACACAAATATGAAATGACAGGCAGCTAGTGCTGTAAACACAGCTAATATGAAAATGTATAAAACAAAATTATGGGCAGTATGAAATGAATTTGCAAATTTAGTGAGGTAAAATATACATATAATTTAATTAAGACATATTGAATTATGGATTAAACAAAAGCATTGTTGGGAGTCCTGAGAGATTTGTTGTAAACTGGCTTGGGGCAAACCTGTGCTGTTGGAAGTTCAGTTAGCAGTCACATTGGCATCCTGAGTGTGTGTTTTTGTCATTTTTCTTTTGTTTTTTTTGTTGTTTTTTTTTTGTTTAAGTTTTTTACACTCTATGTAAATACAAGGCAGGCTCACCAGATCGGGAGTCTCTGTTTGGTGGGGTACCCTTCCTAGCTAATTGCAGCAGCATCATAAATTCAAGATTGGATTGGAGAATAAGATCATGCTGTAGTGATACATTCCAGGTCCTTTGAATATTTACATGCTGTTTGACCACAAAATGTTAGCAAGATTAATGGTCAAGTGAGTGAATAGCAGTTGCGTTCACTTCTGAATAGAGTTGCTTATTCTCAAAATTATCATGTACAACTATTCTCATGCATATTAATGTTATCAATGCTTGATATAAAGGAAAGTGACATTTTGTATCAGAAATCATAGATTTTGAAATTCACGTTTTAAATATTTTGTGCATTTTCTCATTGTTTAACTCCATTCTTCCTTGTCTACAAGATGCACAGCATTTTACCATACCTGGTATAATTTATCTCTTTAGGAGTGGAACAAAGTGGGCACATGTAAGCTGTGCTATTTGGATTCCAGAAGTTTCGATTGCTTGTGTGGAAAAGATGGAGCCAGTAACTAAGATTTCTCAAGTACCGGTTAGTATTTTCAAATATCTTTATTATCAACAGTCATTAGAAGAACTTTGCATTCAATATTGCTTTTTCTTCAGTGGTTACCAAAGATCTTTTTCTCAGATTTTCAAGTATTTAAAGAATATTGGCTTTGTATTTTGGAATAAAACTGCAGTTTTGAATGTTCATTGTTCAAGATAGAGAGGCTTTAAATCTTGTAGTATGCTTTGGGGTGGTCTGGTGATGTGCAGAAAGTTGTGGAAATTGATCCTTCCTCCATGGTCAGATCTGACGTCTGTGTGGAGACACTAGCTGGGATGGAGATAAATGTAATGGAGAAAAAACATAGGGATATGCAGCAATGTTGTGGCAGCTCAGACCTGCTGACCCTAATGATTTAACAGTGAGTCTTACTGAAAAGACCCTTGAATTACAGACTTAGGGAATCAAACCATAAATTTTAAAAATGTGGTCGTTGTGGTAAAATCCAAATACAGGCTTGTCTGTTTTTGATCGAGATTGGGATTCATATTAAATTCAGTGGAGTTGGTCAGGGAACTAGTATAACTTTGTTGGAGTACCTAAGACTATTTAAACTGCCTGCATGATCAAGCTATTACTTATAGCATTATGTGGAAATGGTGTTCAAGAAACACACTTTGAAAATGAAAGAGACAATAAACCTCTGAACAAGTATAAACAGTCAGCGTAGAACATAATGAGGAATATTCAGATTCCTGGGGGAGGGGAACAGGAAAGGAAACAGTCACATTCATTGGACATTATGTCCTAATTTGAGTATGTCTTGTGGTAGGGGAGATTATTAATGTCACCACTTCAAACTGAAGGAGAAAAAAAACCAAGAATATATCAGGGTGAGGGATCTAAGAAGAAACTTTGGAGCTCAATGTAGTTTTGGAACTGCAGTTTCTGAAACTCTGCTACAGGTAGTTTAAGTGGAATCTGAAAACTTTTCAAAAATAGGGAGGATAATGACTGTTTGGATGTGGAAATGAACCCTCCCATTTGCTGGGGTATCCTAGTCACCCCCTGCCCCTGACTGGTCTCATTACTATTGTAACTCATCAGGGGGAATAAAATGGGCTGATTCGTTTGTTCAACTGATCACTTTGTAATGTCAGTGTGAGGTTTATATATCCCTTTGACGTCAGTGCAGCCGTTACAGCTACTTGTAAGGTGATGTGACCAGTATCGTTGCGACTTAGAGTCGTAGCATCCAGGTTTCAAAATAAACCATTGTCTTGTAACCAGGTTTTGTATAGATAGAGAAGTATGATTTAAAAGATGGGTATAAATAAAGAAATGACTAGCAAAATCTGATGATTTTTTATTTTGATTTACAGAAACTTTGTTCTGTAAAGTTAATTTCTGTAATGCAAAACGTAATACTATCATGCTGTTGTATTAGATGAAGAGCACTTCAGTTTATGATGCGATTGATCTTCTTTTCTTTTAAAGATTTTCCACAGTCACTGCAAGATATTCTGATACCAATGTGTGATTTTAATATGTTGCACTAAAGATTGGCGATGTTTTTAATTTTGCATTGCAGTACACACATGGTAACTAATTTTGTTGTGTCGTGGTTGCATAGCAGAGTGATTGCATCATAATTTGTGATGCAATCCAAAGCTGGGGCAGCATTTTGAGGGCAGAAGAGTGGAATATTCCAGCGTAATGACTTTGAGGCCAAAATATCCTAGTTTGCATGGGAGGGAAAATAATAAATCAAGTTAAAAATGCCTGTACTTCCATTTAGACCAAGATGTTGATACCTACCAGCTGTAGAGTATGTAATTGGTATATCCAATTAAGTTCCCATTTAGACCAAGATGTTAATACCTACTGGCTGGAGAGTATGTAATTGGTATATCCAATTAAATTCTCTGTCTTTCCTAAGAATAGTGCTACTGGAGATCTCTGGATCAGATTTAATAATTTCTTTTATCTGATATTTAACACTATGTTGTGGTCAGATAAATTAATATGCTTAGACACCAGGGAATCTTTTCAATTAGGGATATTTCTCAAGTGCTCTTTTATTATCACTTGGAATTCCCTTTTAGTCTCACCTACATGTTGTCGACCACACCTCATGCAGACGAGTAAATAGATGACATCTTGGTCTAAATGGGAGTACAGGCATTCTTAACTCCAAAAACTTTTTAGTTGAACTGAATGATTTCCTTTGCTGCATTAGTCTCAGATCACACTGAGTCTAAGTCGACAATAGCAGTACATGAAACACCATACTGAAAAGTGGTCTAACTTATCAAAAAACTGTCTGCTGTGAAGATCTTGTTAAGGATAGAAAGTCCGGAAATCTAGTTAAAAATAATTATTGATAATTACTCAATGTAGATTATGATATTTCTTTTCAGGCCAGTAGATGGGCATTGATTTGTACTATCTGTAAAGAGAGAACAGGGGCTTGTATACAGTGTTCAGTCAAGTCATGTAAAACTGCTTTTCATGTCAGCTGTGCTATTCAGGACAACTTGGAAATGAAAACAATATTGGTGGAAGAGGAAGAAGATCCTGATGATGCTGTAAAGTTGAAGGTATATTAGATCAAACACAATTGATAATAAACAGATTAGTTTATTATAGTTAGTATGATCACGAGAGATTTTTGGAATAATGAATTTTAAATATACTTGTTGGCACATTAATTGACCACAGGAACAATTTATAAGAGTTAGTTCCCCTTTAAACCCTTTCGGTAAGTTGGGGCTTGCAATTATCTTCCTTTGATATCATTTAATAATGACAGGTAAAATCTATACAGTTAATTAAATTATTGTTAGCTTTTATAAAAAAGATTGGATGGAAAAGGTTTGGTTCTCTGTATTCCATTTGTTATATAAATCTTTCATTGATGAGGTCTGGTTATTATTATCTTCAGCAGGTCCCTAAACTTACCAGACATTTCCTGATGGTCGCTGATAGACTAAAAATGAACAAATCCACACTCACACCCATACTGGAAGGTGTGCAGTGATCATCCTTATGGGTTTTCTTTTAAATTGATCTACTAATCCATATGCCACTTTTTGACAAAAGTGATCCATGAAGCTGATTTAAGAATCCTGGTGGTTTTAAATAGTTCTGACATGTCATTGATGGGTTTGATTTTAATGAAGAAACTATGACAAGAAAATGATCATTGCATTGTGTGATAGGGCAGCATGCTATCTTTTCGAATGAACTTGATATTTTCTGATTTCGTGTATATTGGAAAACCTATTTATTTATATTTCCTTTGATAGATCAGATTGAAATTTGATTTAAAAAATAACAGATCAAGTTTGACATTTAAAATAATTCTAACATTAAGAGTGGGTTAACAATAGATGTTATGTACACTTTTTTTTATGCAAGGAATGTAACTTTGTTAACTTTTTTCCCTGTAAGATTAAGATCATAAATTCATGTCAAAATCCAGAGGTGACTAAAGATTAGTAAACAGTTAAATCAATAAAGCAAAGCATGCTAACATTTGAAAATGGGATTAATTAAAGAATCTAATAAAGTAATAAATAAAACTGTATTGGCTTTAAATATCTTGTCAGATTAAGACCAGAAGTCGAAGTCATAATATCTAGGTTGATAAAATGATTATAACATTTAAAAAATGTATAAATTAAAGAGTGAAAACAAGAAATGTTATTACATAGACATTTATGCCTAAAAACTTAATCTCTGATGTTTAAAATTGGTACAATCTCTGTTGATGCATTTCCAGTATATTGAGAGACTAATTCTTATTTTTGCCATTTATGATACAGATCACAAACTTGACTTAAACAATCGAAATAGACTTCAAATATCCTTTTAGAAAAATAATTAAAGTATGCATATGTTCTTAATAAAACAAAAAAATGTTCCTGTTGACTTTTTAAAAAAATTTAGGTCCCAAAGTTTGCCTTAAAAATTATCATAACATTTAAAAAAATTGAGAGATGAATGAAATAAGTAGTTACTTTGTTGACTTCTCCACTTGCTAGTTTAGGATTAAAATAAAAAAATATACATCTTAAATGCAAGTAAATAACGAAATTCTCAGATTTACAAATGGGTAAATTAAGAATATACATGTACTGTAATAGAAACAGATGCATTTTTCTAGCATTGCTAAAGATTGAAAACCAATATTAGACATAAATTGACTAAAAGTTATCATAATATAAACGGTTCATATATTTTTTTTTTTAAAAAAGCTTCAATAAAATAAGCCGTGCATATATCAGTTTTGTAGTATTGAAGTATTATGCCATGGCCGATGATGGAAATCACCCCTACATACACAAAGTGTGAATTATTGAAAGCATCTAAAGTCTGCTATTCAGTAAGTAGTACAGAAGCAAAAGAATGATGAAGAAAAGTGTTTTTAGCACTTAAAGCTGAAAATTAAGGGTAGTGATTTTGTCTTGATGATGAGTTGTCTGTTTTTGTAAATCCTTTTGTCTTTTAAAATTATTGAAATGAAAGATTGATATGCAAATAATAAAAAAATTGTCATGTGAAGATATGATTCATCATATCTGTCAGAAGTATGGTTAAACAGATCTGCCCATGGTTATTGGAAAAATTTAACAAATGAAAAGTTAATTTGACCAGATCTAAAGATAATGTTCAAAAGCAAAATTTTGTACTCTGAATATTCATGCCATCTTTCCACGAAGATATTATCAGATTAATCCTTGAGAAAATTGCACACAGTTTAATCTTAATGTAATTTATAGCTAGGCTTTGATTTTCCATTTAATTTACATTTAATTTCTCCTCAATAGCAACATCTTTGTTGAGTCAAAATTAATCCATCTCATCAATTTAAGAGAAGTTGCACTGTAGAATAAACCCATTTGAATGAATGCATGCTTACATGTAAGATGGAGAAGGGATTAACATACGCTTCTTATGCATCAAAGTAAAATAGGAAAATTGATTCCAAGGGTTGAGAATCTTTGTTGATTTCTGTGATTTTTTGGGGTTGAATAGGTAATGTTTTAGATCTGTGTATATTTGATGTCTATATTCAATGGCCTTCATGCAATATGTTGTGTAACACTGATGAAATGGATGTAAAATTTGGCCTCAACACAGAGCTCTTCACAACACTTGTTATAAGTGTCAGATAGCTGGGTCCTGATACTCAAATGAACATTTTCTTAGGGCTTAAACATAATGAGAACATGAATGAATGAAAGATGAAATCTCCAAGAATAATCAGGCTGCCACCAATCTAATTTCCATATTGCAGAAGGTCAAGAACTGCTACAAAAGAGTTTCTGTTTGCTTGGCTTGTTCAACTGGTTATCCTGTTTAAAAATGATCTTAAGTATTGTTAAAAGAACTTTCAATTCCCTTTATTTTGGTGTATGATTGTTTGGTATAATTTGGGTTATCAAGTATACAGCTTGGCCTTACTTAAGATGTGCACTTGTCACAAAACTGCAGCCTCTGCTTGGTCATTTTTCACTTCCTGGACTTGAAAGCCAAATTGTTTTAAAAAAACAACAAAAAACAACAAGCTAATGACTATTGGGCTTTTTTTTTAATATTTTGTAATTCATTCATTGTACTCTCTCAAGCTGGTATTGCCTACTCTGGCAAAATTCGTTTTGCCTATTTTAATAACTGCTAAAGTTAGTGTACTTTGAACTAATTCAGGTTCATTTTTGAGCACAAAGAGTAGCCATTTTGGTTAGCTGTGTGCTGAGATCGTGTACAATATCGACATGTACAATATGTAAAACAAATTCAGCCACAGTACATGAAAGTAGCATAGAGATTTGCCGACATTCTCTTCATTATGACTGCTCCGGTGGCCTAGTGGTTAGAGCGTCCGCCACGGATGCGGGAGGTCATGGGTTCGATCCCCGGCTGAGTCATACCAAAGACTTATAAAAATGGTACTAACAGCTGCCTTGCTTGGTGCTCAGCATTAAGAGGTTAGTGTTAGGGCTGGTCGGCCTGGTGTCAGGATAATGTAACTGGGTGTGACATCATGCTACATGTCTGCGGCATGATGCCCCAGTGCTAGACATCACTATAAACTGCCACATTGCAGACATCATAGCGATATGACTGAAAAATGATTAAAGCTACGTTAAAAATCCAAATCACACACACACACACACACACACTCACTCCATTATGCATGTTGCAAGTGTAAACAACTTAACCCCTTACACCTGCCACTCTCTCTGAAGTATACAATATCTGTAGAGCACCAACATAAGGACCTCATAGGTGTTATTATTATATAATTTAATTTTGGTTGTATAGCTAAAACTTTTAAGTCACAAGCATCTAAACAGTCCTTTTGAAATAATTCTCCTGTATTTTTTCTGCAAAACAGTATTCATTAGTAGCAGAGTCCTTTACAAGTCCATCTCCCCTCCCCTTCCCCCACTCCCCCCATTCACAGAAGTCTAAGGTCAAAGGGTAGATGTTTCCTAATACTTCTAACATTAGTATATGGAAGAAAGGGATTCAGCTTTAATATTATTTCCTTAATTTTATTACAAATGAATGAAAAGAGACATTTTTGCTTTCTTTTTTCTTTCACTTAATGCTTTAAATTTAAGTTGACTTTACTCTGTGTTCTAATGCTTTTAATTTCCTCGTAATTAAGGTCATAGCACACACAACACTGCCACAAGGCATGTCATGTAAGCAGTAGCAAAGTAGGCATAATTATGCATGAAATCAATTTTGTGCCATTATGTTGAGAAAATCATACATAATGATTTGGAAAAGAAAAGCAAGTGCATAGATTTTCAAAACTTTTTAAAGGTGGCACTCCGCAGTTTCATATCTTGCATTGGATTGGAATTTTAAAGAAAAAGATAAAACATAGAGGTATGCCAACATTCTCTCCATTGTGCATGTTGCAAAAAAATTCACTTTACACCTATCACTCTCTCAGAAGTATATAATATCTTTGGAGTACCAACAAAGGCAGAAGAAATGGACTGACCATTGTTACATTGTATGGGTGAGAGATATGTAGATGAGAAAGGGTTAGAATGCGGATATAGTTAGAAGAGCAAAAACAGTTGTTTTTTCAGTTATTTATCAAATTTTTATATCCCTGCATTATAGTTAGTAACTTCATCCAGTTTCCCTTTTATTCCCCTTAGATAAGACCTCATAAACTTGATTAACAAAAATGAAAGTTAAATTGATTCTAATGATTTACACCCAACTGAATGATTTGTGAGCAGCTGTTATCCATTTTTTAACAGTTGTCATATAATCACCTTGAAATCAGGAGCATACATCAAAATTAGTCCTACAACGTAAGCCCCATCACCTCGATATTTTTCTTCTGGGTGGGTGATGGGTCTTACTGCCTAATGGCGCTGTGTAGCATGTTTTGATGTCGATTAACAGTGTAACGAAAGTCAAATTTTCAGGAATATCACACACAACTGGCAACCAATAACGACGCTTTTCTACAAAGTAAAGTTACAATATTTTTATCAGACTTTACTTACCATGATGTCTTTTCTCTAATAAATTCAAATTCTCACAAAAGAAATGGGCTTGTTTTCAAGTTTTGTTGGCCTATATTTCAGTTGGCTGGAAAGCGATGAAAGCTGGGAATGCCGAAATAGGGTTAGGTTGAATATTGTTCTTTAACGAAATGAATAAAATATATATTATGCCTATTGGAACTATAAGCAATGTTTCGTTTCGTTAAAGAAACATATCCTCCACATGACCTACTTGAACATACTTCGGCACACCTCGATTACCGTTGCATTGCAACAAATTCAAATGTACATGTATGTCAACGGAACATGAAAATGCGTCCATTTGCTAGTGTCATATTTTGATTCCACCAGGATAAAGACAGCACAGGAAGTATATTAATTACACATAAATTAGTGGAAGAGTGTCGATATAGGCTGCCAAATGTGTGAGATATTTCTGAAACTTTGATTACTCGTTCCGATGTCAACAACATCGGAACACGCTATGCAAGGCCATTATTTGGGCTGTAAGACGTAGCACTAAAACAAAAACAACATGTGCTACGTCTTACATGTAGGACTAACATCAAAATATTTGACAAGCCAGCTTTGAGATTGAGAACATTTATTTTTATCTGTTTAATTGATTGCCAAGCAGTAAGTATGTATCAGTCTCCTGTGATTATCATGTAAACAGTGGATCTTATGGGTGCTACACTTTTTGGTACATTGGTCATGTTTGACCTAAATCTTCCTGGTGGTTAATCCTTAGAGATGAGTGACTTTTATTTCCAAACACATCTGTCATGGAAAATGTTACAAGCTATTAACAATTAACACTTAACTCACCATAAAATTGGCAACACGAATCAAAGCAATCTTTGACAAGGCAGTTGTTTAGAGTTGGCAAATTCCAGATGCATACGAGTATTACAATTAAAATGTAATGGGTACATTAAAATATAAACATTTATTCCTTATTTGTCAAAACTTGCTTTAAATTGTAAATATTGACATTGTGATGTCTGCAAGAAAATGCAAGACTGACCTTGACACTGTTTACAAGATGGAAGAAACTGTCCCCCTATATAATAGAAGAATGCAATAATATAAACACTAAATAAGGGTTTGATCAATGTCTGTGTCAGAATTGCTGGGTATATTACTTGCAGAACATAAAGCGCTATCAATGGAACACAACCTCTTTCTCCCTCTCTTAATTTTTTTTTTACATGCCTGCAGGCAAGTACCCTGGAAACATAAGATTGCTTGGCTCAAATTTGAACTTGTAATGTTTCAAAGATCTGTAAAGTATATAAACAAATATCTGCCTGATTTTGAAGTGTACTTGTGATTAATGTAATATGAAGATGGTAAAATTGATAACAGGTAATTTTAAAATCCTTTTTTGGGGTAGGGTATGAAATTGCTGAAAATTATTTTCAGTCAGGGTTTGCCATCTTATGCCTCCATCTAGGACATTGTCCCAGAACCTCAGTGAAGATATAGGCAGCCCCCATGCTCCCAGCTGAATTTTCAGGGACTTCTATCATTCAGCATTCTTGCCCCAAGAACCTGATGATGGAATTTTCCTAACAAACACTGACGCATAATGAACGATTCTTCTTCTCACACTCCTGAATGAAAAATGATGGTCAAGTTGAATTGGCATATTGTGAACACTTTTGCAGCTTAAAAACTGCAAAATACCCACTCAAAATTTCTTTACCTTTAAATAGAACTTAAATAATTAGGTTTATACTGAAGACATTGGGTGTAACCTTTAAATGGCATTTAAACATATCAGTGTTCAGAGAACTGAGGTCGAGACCATCGAGGTCAGGCAAATAAAGGCACCCAAATTCTGTACTGAAAACAGTCAGTGCAGTGATTCAGATGTAAACAGGTCAAAACATAAAGTTCACTTTAATCTCTAAGAGTAAGGGAGACAGACTAGAAACAATAATATCGTCTTCAATTCTATTTTGATCTAGAATTGAGTTTCCTTTCATAAATAATAACAAGATGACAACATAAAAAAAATACAATTACAACAAATTGCTTCTTTCAAACTTGCAACCAGACAGCAAAATCAATGCCTTTAGCTAGGTTGTTCAAAAACTAAAACTTTAGCCAGTGCATGTTTTAGGATGTAAATGTGTTGCAATTAATGTTTATCCTGATTATTGTGAGAGAATGCTAAAGTGGTGACAGAAATTGGGGAATTTTGGCAGTTTGTGGGGACTATAAATGTAGTAGATGTTCATGTGATGAAAGACAGCAATCATGTGATGAAAGAAGTGTTTCCAGTTTTTGTTCAAGACTGGACAGCATGATCATAATAATGCAAGAAAACATGGTTCCTACTTTTTTTAAAAAATTATGACATGTTTTCATTTTTTCTTATTGTAGGCTTATTGCCCAAAACATTGTAAGAAGAGAGAACAGAACTCTTCAGAATCGGAAACTGACTCCCCCAGGAAATCCAATAGTGGAACCCCCAGGAAGGATATGACAGAAGAGGAAATCGACCATCTGCGGAAAGAAAAGTGAGATTTGAGAGATATCCTCTGTGAATATTGAATACAAACCATCTTGTGTATTTAAAAAAAAGTTAAAAGCTTTACTAAGAATTGAAGTACCGTATTTGCCGATCTATAAGTTGACGTGGAGTATAAGACGAATCAGCAAATTTGGCAAATTTTCTATTCTTCATTCTTATATAAGTCGATGCTGAGTATAAGACGAGGCCAGATCAACATCTCAAATTGTGTTTTTCACTTCGTTCCACACAGCATCATGAATTTTATCCTACCTGTAACTCGGTAACCTTTCCAGCGAGAATCATTAAATGTAACTAAGAGTACATAATTTGTTACACAAGAAGTATTTTAAATGTATTGTGTACTTGTAGCTACATATAATGACACTGACCTGAAAATTTATTGAGTTCCAGATAGGACAAAACTCGTGATGTTGATCGGAATTAAATTGTAATAACTTCCTGTTTCATAAATATTAAAAGTATCACTGTATGCTATTTCAGATTACCAACAGTAGGGAAATTGCATCATTAATACTAAAATGCATTGGGGCGGGGGGAGATACAGAGAGAAGGATTCATATGTATTCCATTGCATTTTTCTTTTTGCACCTTGTGATCAAAATAAAATATGGTCTGATATATGAGAGAGTGAGTTCAGCTCTTCAAGGGGCTTTTTGTTCTTTTTTTTTTTACTTATTGCCCCTGTGTTGGTGAAGTTTTTATCAAAGAGAGAAAACATTAATAAATGAAACAGTAAATGTAAACTGAAAATACATACCATACTTCTTCAGGGTTTAAATATTCACAATAGTTATATCCATATAGTCTCCGTTAGGTTAAATCCCAAGAATGACCATTTTGCAAGTATAACAACCTCTCCATCCCCAACAATTAAGATTTTGTTTAAAGTGCATTTTCTCTTCTTGTACTTAGGCGGCAGTTGTTTTTAATCGTTGCTCATGCTATATATACTTTAAATTGCTGTCGGTTCCGTGGGCAAGTTCAAAAATGTCACTGGCTGAGAAATTTACAACAGTAACCACCTGGCAATTCCTTTCACTATATGGTGGTATTCATAATACCCATGGGTAGCCTCATTTCCCTATGGGTATCCTTGCTGATCTGATCTGGTCTGCAGAATCTTGACCTCAAACAGGTGTTATCTTGGAATGAGGGAATACAGCCATAGCATATTTAATTAGCATGTAAATATCACTACAAAGCCATATGATTCTTTTAATAATGGAAGTGGAAACAAAAACTAGACGGAATTGCTTACCTTGTGGTATTAATTGATGATGGAATATGGTACTGCACTTGTACTCAAGTAATATCAGTCATCAGGTAAGTGAACAATACAGATTTACAATCATGAAGACATCTCTCTCTTTCTCTCTCTCCCTCTCTCTCTCTCTCAATGGGGCATCTGGATTATTAGACCAACAAGTAGGTCTCCTTTTATTTTTTCTGACAGTGGAGACCTACTTGTTGGTCTAACGGATTATTTGATCATTAGGTGCAAGAAGAAAATTGTGATAGAATATGTCTTTGCCATGGTTATTCATCTTCTAACTTGTAAATTCTAACACATATATTTAATCAAATTTAAACAGTGTATATTACAAACAACATACATTACTGGTGATAGCTGCTTTAGCACAGTTACATCTGATCTATGTTAATTTTGTGTGTGTGTGTGATTTAGATTTTTAACATAGCTTTAACAATTTTTCAGTCATATTGCTACGATGTATGCACTGTGACAGTTTATAGTGATGTTTAGCACTGGGGCATCATGCTGCAGACATGTAGCATGATGTTCCACTCAGTCACATTATCCTGACACTAGGCCGACCAGTCCTAACACTAACCTCTTAATGCTGAACGCCAAGTGAGGCAGCTGTTAGTACCATTTTCATAAGTCTTTGGTATGACTCGGCTGGGGTTCGAACCCATGACCTCCCGCATCCAAGGCAGATGCTCTACCACTAGGCCACCGGAGCGGTTGTTAATTTTTAATATTGATGATCACGTAATTGTTTAAAATACTCAGTGTGGGATCCTATATTTGTTCATAAACGATCTCTCGCCCAAAATGAAATCTTTTTTACACATTATTTTTCGTACGCTTTGGAGAATTATTTTCCATACGTAAAATATGATAAAGTGATTCAGATGACATAATCCATATATAAGTCGATTCGGAGTATAAGATGAATCTAAGATTTTCTGGTCAAAAAGTATCGTCTTATAGGCCAGCAAACACGATATATTTTGGATGAAAAGTCTCCTGCAAGAGTTTTTGCTGAATTCTTAAGTTTGCATATATGGCAGCTTTATAAAGATATCATAGATACTGGGTCCATTACGATTTAATGAATAACTGGCTCATGCTCTGAAATTTTAGTGTTTGGTCAGTTTTGGTTAATATGTATATTATCAATGTATAGGGATCAGAGTCTGCCTATCTCGGGTTGGCAACCTACGGCATGCGTGGTACAAAGTGGCATGTCAAGAGGTTTTGTGTGGCATGCAAAGGGCAGCCAAAAATCTCAATTTTAATAGTGTTACACTCTTACTGGTGGCATCTGCTCATTCATTTTGTAATTAATCCGGAAAAAAGATGTACACTATGTAAAACAGGTTGCCGCCCCCTGGCCTGTCTAATAGTAAGTGGTGTAATATTGATTCAGTTTATCTGGTAGATTATTGTTCACCAACATATATGCTAAAGCAAGTGCTAATTGAAAGTTTTCAGCCTTCTTGTCATTGATATCTTAATTTTAAAAAGTTTTGACAGTATTTGTTTTTTTCTTAACAGGTTAAAGCAACTGAAAGAAGAATTCTACAAATGTGTGGACCGTGCAAAAGTGGCGGATAAACTTATGTTAGAACCAGAAATAGTAGATCTTGTATTCATCTATTGGAAATTGAAAAGAAAGGTACATTGTTAACTTGGAACTTTATATAACCATTCTGCCAAATATTCTGTGATGCATAAATGTGAAGAAAGAGGAAAATGAACTTTTTTTTTTTTACTGTGTGATAAAATGGAAGGTCAGTGTTGCATTTACATGTTAAATAATATGTTGAAAAACATGATATCATAAAGGAAAATGTATTCTATTTGTGCAGAATAAGTCGCTTGAATGCACTATAGTATCATGTCATTGTCAGACACCATTAGAGATGGTGACATAACGAAATCAGTCTGTTTACAATGGCTACATGTATCTTGCAGACAAATTTTGTGATTACAGTACTTCCACATTACAAATTATTTCTATTTAGCCATTCCTGATGCTGAAGCTAAAATAGGAATCAATACTTTTAACTTTTGTCCCAGATAATTATCAGACTTTAGTCCTCATGATAAAGAAAAGCAGAGATGCACATCATCCTAAATTGGGTGTGAATGTCCCAAATTGCCAAGCCTGTTCACAAATCATGCCACCATAGAAAAAAACCCACAATTTTTTCTTTTATAAAAAATATTTTTAAAAACAATTGATGGAATTTGTAGTCTTATGAGAATGTTTTTGGTCTTTCCCATTCTTTACTGGTAATGTGTGAGATAAGATCAGTTTCTCGCATGTAACATGCTGTTATTCAGAACAGTTTATTTTGGTCCTTCCCAGTCATTTCTGGTAATTTGTGCCATATGATCAGTTTTGCTATCACCCTGTACATTTCATTTCACTTGATTGTGTTTTCTTAATGATGTGCGGTGTTGATCTTTTTTTAAATTCGATTCCTACAACATCTGTTTATTTTTGTGAACAATAATCGACAGTCTTTCGTAAAACCTTTCATTTGTGTCTTGACTTCAAAATGTACAACAATGATTAAAAGAACACAAAGAGCTGTGTACTGTAAATAGTGTTATATAACTGTACATAGGCATGTTTTTTATGATTTTATCATTCTTCTGGTGTCAAAGTGGAATTTTTCTTCGCTGTTGTAAGTGTCCTGAAGGTCATTAATAGAATCACTAATTTTTTATTTTTCTGTCCCTGATTTCTCTGCAATAGGTATCTCTGGAAAAGGAATTCATTTAAAAGCAAACATAATTTGAGGTGTGGCTAGAGGTGTAACAATGCATCGGTATGATTTTCTTCAACAGTATATTGTATAAGTATCTTTACTGCTGCCAGAATATCACATGGCATCCAGGCAGTCAGTACACAGCTGTTAAGTCTAGCTTGGTTAAATATTGGGATTGATGAAAATATTTTTCCTGAATTAAATTTTACATGTAGTGTATATAGCATTGCATTGAACACAAAATGACTCTGTGTTGTGATGAACCATTTGGTAATTCTCTGGTACATTCATAAAGTCATAGATTTTACGTCAGCATTTTAGCAGTGCCCAAAACGTTGTAAATATGGTTAATTTTTAAAAGTAGGAAGTAAATTATTTCCATAAGCACAAGTTTTTATGAACTTCATTTACATTTTTTGTATTTATGAAGTTAGTGTCTGTCATATAATAAAGAGTGAAAATTATTAAGGAGTTATTTTTAAGTTCTAATTTACAAGAACGTGCACATTTGCTTGTGCCTCTGCACTCGAATATTCTTTGTTTTGATATTCCTCATTGTACAGTTTGTAAAGAGACCCCAGCATATTTATACATGTGTTCATATACAGACTAAAATTTATTAGATGTTCCAAACTTGTCAGACATTCCTCTTTGCACGGTTAGAAAAGCAGACCCCCATGTAAGCATGTGATGGTATAAAAACTAATATTTGTTAGATGTTCCTCATTGTAGAGTAAGTAAAGTAGACTCCCTTTGTAAACATGTGATGGTATACAGACCAATATTTACTTGATTTTGGTAAGATCAGTAGGTACTTAGTAATAATATTAATGCTTAGATTTAGGCATGTGGACTCAGTTTACAGTTAATTTTAATATATATTCTTTACATTTGTTTCTCAGTACTGAACTTTCCACTGTGTCCAAATGGTAATAAATCGTGTCTTATTCCAAAGTACAATCAAAGATAAACTTAGGGTGAAGTTCTTGTCATGGGTTATCGGGCATTTTTTTGAGAAGCTGGACTATAAACAAAGCACCATACAGTGGGCCACAGATTTCACTTCCAGAACATCATCAGTGCTTCATTACTCTGTGAACTGTTGCTGAAATACACACAGACAACCACACAATAATGCTAACATTCTAAAGAATAAATAATTACCTTTAAATCAATACTGAGAATTCCTGAATCTTACTTTTGTATCACCACAAAAAGGAAAGAGGAAAGAAATGCTCCAAAAATAGCCTTGGACTACATTTATGGGTACTTTAACAGAAGTAATAATTGTGACCCCATTCCATTTATGACATGGCATTTAGTGATAATATTATGAGCATGTTTCTTTGAGCCAGTTTTATGTTATTTTATTTTCATTTCACTCAGACCCACTTTGTCAAGAACATATAAAAAATATTATTCATATTACCATTTGATTGTGTGTTATCTGATTGTGTTTACTTCCTTTATGTTGATCCTGTTGTTTGTCTGATATCAGAGTGAAAGACAGTCACTTTATGGGACACAGCACATATATTCAGCTGGAAGAAATCATTTATGGTAGCCATTATACTTGTATGTATAGAAATTACAAGACAATAAATTTTCATTCACAAATCTAATAACAATCATATGGCATAGAAATCATCAACCATGTCACTTTGCAAACATAGAAGGTATAGAATTAACAAATGTTGATTCAGTCTTCTGTAAGATGGTATTTAGAGATTTACATTTACTCTTTTTTTCTGTAGACTAATTTTGACCAGCCATTGTTGACTCCAAGGACACAAGAAGCAGAGATATTAGAGAAACAGCAGGAGGACAGCCTGGTGGCCAGGATGAAAATGTTCGTTCGTCTACGGCAGGACCTGGAAAGGGTACAACATATGCTTAATTTTGTGTGTTTAAGAACTCGCAATATATAGATATACAGTAAACATGGGACATGATGAATCCCTTTCCCATCATGTTAAAAATTTGGACACCTGAACCAAACTGTCAAAATATCCAAGTCTGCAGAACTGTCAACCCTTATTTTACCATAAGTCTTATGGATATGACCCTTAAAATCAAGACTTGATGAAAAATTTGAAAATTGCAGAAATATGATTGTTGCAGTAAAATCCCAAGACTGGCTCGTCCATGTTTGATTTGGATCCAGGTTTCATTTTAGATTCAGTGGAGGTTGTCAGGGAACCAGACAAACATTACAGGAATACCTCAGATGCTTTAAACTGTACATATTTTTTAAATGAAAAAACATGTATGATGAAGCTGTTTATTGAATTTTCAAAAAATGGTGTCCAGCAAACAAAGGCTCAAGATGAAAGGGACAAAGAGCCTCTTAAAAAGTCTAAATAGTCAGCTCAAAAGAATGAGAAAGAATGTTCAGGTTCTTGGGGGAAATGCAGGAAGGGCAATAATGACATTTATTAGACATAATGTGCTGATTTGAGTATGTCTTGTGACGGTAGAGGTTATTTCTGTCACCACATCGAATAAAGATGAAAGAACTACATCAGGTTTAAAGGTAGCAGGAAACCTTTGAGCGCCATACGATTTGGAACTGCAGTTTGTGAACTGTACTGGATGTAATTAAGGTCTAATTGTACTTCACACACATTTTAGTTGAATGTTACTGCATCAGTCTCCAGTCACACTTCTGAACTTTTTAAATGCTTGTTTTCCAGCTTGGCAATAGCAGTACATGATATTTTGTTACATCTTACTGAAAATTGGTCTATCTTGTGGGACAATTTACCTTGTTAAGAAGGGTAGTGTTGGCAGGTCTGAGCGTGGATAAGGAATATTGAAGAGTATGTGGACTAATGATAAGAATAGACTGAAGGACCAATTTTGGTAGCATATCTGAATTCATCTCTTCCTGCCTAATAGTTATAATTGAAGAAAAATATTGTGTAAGACTATGGAAGGGACCTTGTGCTGAGCTTCATAATATCCTAAAATTTGCTTACGTCTAATTACATTATAAATGAAGTTTCTTTTATTTTAATGAGTGACTCAAACTTTTACATTTCTCCAGCTAATATTTTGCCACAAGTTCAGCAGTTTGTTTTACTCCAAACAACATTAGCATTATCAGTTGGAGAGTAGAGTGGATATATATGTAGGGTTAATGGCACATTAGCACAGACCTGGCTGTGTAGTGCTGAGTAAAAAATTGTGAATGAAAATGTTAAAGGCAAAAACCTTGTCAAGATTCCCAAGACGACAAACCCCTCCAACAGGAAGTAAATATGCACCATGAAAGAAAAGATAAAAGGTACTGATATTGCAAAGCTTCCCATAAACAGAAAGAAAATAATGGTAAAAATGGGGTAAAATCCTTAAAATACAATGTTATATTGCTATGTAAACATTATTGTTTAAAACGTCCCAGATTGTTTCAGTAGAAACAATATTGAGGGACATTTCCCATGACAAACAGTTTGCCTCTGCTACTTTCCAATTACAACATGCGGGAAGGTACACATCAGACTTTTTCTGACTCCTAAAGGCTGCAGAAAGATACGGAGTAGACCAGACCTTTTCTGCATGCTAAAAGCCTTTGAAGGTAATAGAGTTGACCAGACCTTAATTCATAAAACTTTCAAGACTTAAACTGAGAATTTACATAAAAGTTTGATCTAAAATGTCTCAAAATGTGTGAATGAATCTTCCCTAAAACGTTCAATTGTTAATACTTGTGAATTATTGGAATACTTAATAATATTTTATTTTTACATAGCTAAAGACTGTAGCACTCTAAAATCTCTAAATCAATGTTACAGTTGGTGTGCATTTCTTGCACCACTCTTAGTAGAATATCAGTCTTTGAGGAAGGATCATTACATAGAAAAGGATGGGGAAAATGTAACCTGCCCATAAAATAATTTGCACAGGTTGAAGAACAAAGATTCCTTAAAAAATACACCCAGGAAAGGATATTTTTTCAGTATGATGCCATTATTAAGAAAACATTGGTTTCCTCAACAAAAAAAACCTCCACTGCTAGGTTGCTTAGGTCATATATTGATTAAGGTTTCTAAAGGTCTCATATACTTTTCATTGACTTTATTATTATTTTTTCCACAGAACTGTTTATGCAGTTATTAAAATTACATAAGAAATCTTTACTTTGATTATTTATTAAGAGAGAAGTTGCAAATCCATCATTTTGCATCCAGTCACATGGGTATAATATGGTGTCATATCTGATATCATTATGATCACATAATTTTTCAGGTGTGCAGTAAGCATTATTTTACAAACATTGAGTACCTTAATCCAAGAAAATATTCCTTTAAAATTTTTATATTTTGTAGAGATGTCATTTCTTCAGCTGGAGTTCAGACTAATATTTGTATTCCTTGAAAATAGTTCTTATGACTTTTAGGACTCCATATCAGATCTAGGCATTTCACTGTAGCGGTGATAGTAGCCAATTTCTGATGATAAAGACTCTCAAAATGGTAGAATAATGAGGCTGTTGTTATGAAATTAAAATGTCGTTTGCAAATGTGTTTGAGCTAGAGCCTGTAAAACACTAGTATTGATCCCATTTCAGGAGTAGTGTAGTCGTCAGAGTCAAAAGAAAATTATACTATTTACTTTTTCCCCTTTTACCTGAAATTAAAAAATAGGTCTCGGCAAAAATGTTGCCTTCAACATTGATAGTGTGTATAAACAGTTGTTTGTATCTTCTCCGTTTATATTTCAGGTGAGAAATCTGTGTTACATGGTTAGTCGCAGAGAGAAAATCAAGCGATCCTACAATAGAGTTAGAGAAAACATATTTTATTCTGCTTTGAATGTCCTTATGGACAAAAAGTACAACTTAAGTGCTAGAGAAATTGAAAAGATTATCAGGAAGTTCAGTCCACCCATGCACAAGGAGGCTCTCTTTCCTGCAGCTTCCAAGAAAAGTCCATCCACTGTACAGACAGAAACTGAAAACATCATCTCAAGTGGAGCTAGTTCAGGTGTATTAATCCAAGGGACTTCACAGTCAGGTTCACTATCAGGCATAAAACACAAAAGGAAGGAAAGACAAAAACTGAATTTTGATAGTGTATCAATAAAAAAGGAAGTTGTGACTAATGATGCTGCTGTTGATGTGAAGGAAGAGTTGAGTAGTGCTGAAATAGGTACAATGACAGAGGATGATGTAGACATCTCAGAAGGAAGAGATCAAACAAATGTCACATCAGAAGGGAGTTCCCAAAACTCTCATTTCAAAGATTTGACTATAGACTCTGAGAAAAAATCCACCAGCTCAAATCTTGAGGGACCTGTCAAACCCACAAGGGGTAGGCCTCCAAAATCAAGGCTGAAACTAAGACATAAATTAAATAGACCAATACAAGAGGATTTGCATGAGATTATTCCACTTAATGTTAACAATAATTCTGTGATAGCTACTGGTGTGATCAGCACATCTGAAGGTGAGACTCAGACTCCAATTGATGATTCCATGGATGAAGAGACTGAGTCTACCCGCATGTCTTTACGGACTAGAGCTAAAAGAGAGTCAGATTTAAGTCCTGCTGAATCGGAGAATGCTAATAGAGAAACAAGAAACAACTATTCCATTGTAATTAAGAAGGAATTAAAAGAAACGTTAGTTGATGAGAATGATCAGACTCCAGATGTTAGAGAGACATATCTCGCTTCAAAGAATAGGGATAGGAACCAAAGGGATTTTTTATCAACAAGAAGGAAAGGTAACTCCTCAAGGAAGGATAGGCAAGCTTTATTGCAAGGACAGGAGAGTCTAAAGAAATGTTTCACACCAGTTGAAAGAAACTCAAATGATAAAGTTGAAATTAAAATTGAGAAAAATGTCAAAGAGGAAGACAAGACAATGGTTCCTGTTCAGGAAATGAGAAGTTCAGTAGTCTCTGAAGATAGTGCATTGGAAATTATAAAATTGGAGACAAATGAAGAATGCAAGAATGCAGTCCTCCTGCGTCAGACTCGACGTTCTGTCCCTTTAAGAAATTCTAAATCCATAGTTTTTCCTAGAGGTAGAGTTCAGGAAAAACATTTAGTGAGAGACAAGTGTATTGATTCTCTTCCAAGCTCAAAAAATGTATCTGAACATATAAAAAATGAGTTGAATGGGTACTTGAGAAATAATAAACTTATTGTGTCAAACAAGTTGAGAGACAAAGTACAGATTCATTTGCTTAGAAAACAAAAACAAAATCACATACTTAATGGATTTCATGATAAGTCCAAATCCAGACTAGATTCGCTTTTTAGTCCACCCAGAACACTGACTGATTCAAGGTCATCCCATTTATCAAGTCCAGATTTTAGGAATAGCTTCCGTGTTTTGAATGAACTCTCCCCTATGCGAGATGGTGATGGCAATGTCAATAGAAGGACAGGAAACAGCCCAGGACTGCGATGTCAGTCCCCTCTCTCGGACAAGAAAAACATCCATGAATCAATAACTACACGTAGTGTGAGTAGAAAAATTGATAGGGATTTTGACTCCCATATTATTGATGGAGTCAAGGAAAGGAAACATTTTACTACAAATCATGAAACCTCACCCACAAGCACAAACAGTCTACACAGCTCTGGTAGAGGGTTTTCTGGAAGTAAAGTTGAAGCCGAGAAATTGTTGCTGAGGTCACTTTCACCGACACAAAGTGCTAAAAGTTACGATGAATCAGATCTTATCGATGTAGAAAATTTATATGAGGAAGAGTTCCCAAGGAGAACACGCAGTCAGGGTCTTGACGAAGATAGGTCACAGTCACCTAGAAATTCTCTGAGATAAAAAAAAGCTCATTCTCATCTTGTAATTCTGTCTGTGATAATATCAGCGTTAGAGAAAGAGCCATCTTTCTTGCAGTAATAAATCTTTTCATGAAGGTTTTCTAATGATTCAAAAAGGAATAAGGGTTCAAAATGAACTCGTGTGGGCATTACCAATATAACTTGTACAAGTACATTGCTTAAACTCTGGCTTGGATATTTTGTTTCTTATTTGCTAGACCTGAACCGTTTGATCCTACACTGCCCATGTCTGCTTTAGCCAGGCATTGGTTAAGTACCAAGTCTGACATGCAGACATTTTCTACATTGCCTAGAACATAAACAAAACAAAGGAAAACTTAACAAAATGCAAATGAAAAATTCTGAAATCTCCATACTTTCTAGTTCATTGAATCGTAAATTATTTAGTATTTTTATTTATTTATTCATTTGCAATAATTGATTTACACTTATTTTTCAGAAATTTGCTTAGGATCTAATTATTTCTTTCATTGTTTTATTATTTGACGAAATTCTAAACCTCTGCAGCAGAATTGTTTACTTAGAGTAGCCTTACATTAGATGTTACCTAACATTTTAAAATATCCAGTAATCAGATAGAGTGGGTCAGCACTGTTCTCTCCCCTGAGGAAGAAAACAGCTCTTGGGGTGGGGTGGGATCATAATTAGCGTCCTTTTCAGACTCACAACATTTCCACATGATGCTGGCATCATCATTAGCAGTGTTCAGTTGTTTTGTTTTAAGGTGATTCGTCAATGTATGGTAGCAGGTGAAGCACTTTTGATGGTTGACTATAAAAGATAAAATAACTTGAAATTTCTTCATCACTAGGACTTGTTATCATCAGCTTACTTCCAAAAGGATAATGCATCTCAATACATAATTTCCAATACAGGATGTGTATTGACGATACACAAGACATTTTCATTTTTTTTAAGAATGAAAAGAAGTATTGTTTTCATAGCTGAGATTTAAGTTATGAAAACAGATGCAAAACTAAGACTAAGATGTGTAGCTCTGCATCACTGTATTTGTTGTTCCTTTATTAAAGATCATTTTTTATGAGAAGTCAAACTTTTATTGCAATTTTAATACAGTTAAGAACCACTATTCTTTCTGCCTTTAATACTGATTTATGCCTGTTTATCACAATCTCTATGGACTGTACATGTTCTGTTATTGACTTTGTTACCTATAGTGGGTATTACGACTCTCAAAGACAAAAATTGTAAATACAGGGCTAGGCTTCATGTATTGAAATTCTATGGTATGACTGAAACTGACAACTGTCACTAATTTTCTTGGCATTTAGTGTAAATACGCTACCTTATTATCGCAATCCTCAAATGATGCTTTGGACAGGCAGCACACTCTGTAACGTGCAAGTTCAGGACATGCCCAAACTTTAAGTTTACACACGATGTTTTTCAATAGGGAGTCTGCTGCTGTGCCTGTTTTGGAGGTAGTGACACCCCTGATGTGCTTCAAGTGGTATATTCCAAGCAATGCTTGTTTGAACTCCTGAGAGTGAATGAGGCTAGTGTTAATTTTATTCCACAAGTCATTACATTAATCACAGGATTAACAAGTGGTCAGCTAGCACCTGCTCTGCCTACTGACTTAAAAGTTGGCAATCATCACACACCTCTCAATTGGCAAGCAAGACAATTGAATGGATTATCAGCCAATGTTTGGAAAATGCATAAATGAGAAACTGTTCTCAATCAGTAAAAAACTTGTATGCTGGGGAGCAATTAGGGCGAGTTAATGGCTTATCTTTTTCTCCTCCAATGACTGTTATAGTATCCTGGATATAAAAATCAACCAACATGTCACTATGTAGTTTAAAGAGCAATCTATAAAGTTTTATTGAATTAACATTAGAATTGTAATTAGCTTTTATGCAGATTTAGATGAATATTCAAGTCTGCATTTATATACGATTTGCCAAAAATTAATTCAAGAACCTCAAGAAGTGAGTGAAACTCCATGCTTTTGTAGCCCAAGCAGAAGCATTATCTACATGGAGTTCATAAAGGCTTAATACCAGTATAGATAAAGGAATATATCCCATAATTCATCTTGTTAAGTGAGGAAAACGGAACTTTTACGAGATCATTTATTTTTGGTCACCTACCATATGTACTTGCTTATAAGACAAATCAACTGCAATCTGCACGGACCTGATCTTCTGCCGCATAATGCGCCAGCAGATCTAGATCTGTGCATTTTGTTTGGGGTAATCAGCAGATCTTAATCTGAAGGTGCCTTATGCAACGGTTGATCTGGATCGTTGTTATTTGTAGTTCAACTTCACAAATAAGCAAGAAAAAAATGCATTACTTTCATAAAGTTTAATGTATATTCTGCTTCAATATCGTTTATTTCAAGATGCATGGTGGTAGTGCAATTTATATAATTGCTCTTCAATTACTATTTACTTCCATGACTAGAGTACTTCTCCCTATTTTCCATTTACTTTGTCCTGTTCTAGCAGGCAAGAGAAGCCACAAGCATACATGATTCACCGTCATTTGTTGTACATTGTACTGGAGGTATGCTGAATTTAAAAAAATAAGCACTAAGGGCACACATTTAAGTAAAAAAAAAATATATTTATCTCACATGCATGGCATGAACAAAGATGCACTTATTATTTACATAAGTTTTATTGGAAAACTTTTATTTTTTATATTGTAATAAATACAGTACTATGATTTTATTAGCTTCAAGTTTTTTACTTAAGAAAATATGGTTTTGATTTTCCAAATTGTGGTGAGTGGAGGCAACTCTCCATTCTGAATTCAGAATGCCTAGTCCCAGGATAAACTTTCTATTGCATTAACCTCAAAACCTCGGACAACTGAATGTTCTTTATTTTTATTTTTTTGCGAAAGTTTACATCCATGAACATCAAGGTTTTCAGTTCTACTCATGTCCAAATCTGTATTAATATCACCTGCTTGCAAACTATTTGCAACCTAGTTTCATTGAAGTGTTCTTTTACAAAGGTGTATTCAGGAGGAGGGAAACATGAATGTTTTTACCATAGTTTATTCACTCACTGGCTATTTATAAAGAACAATTAAGGATGATATATGCTTTGCAGAATAGATCTATTTTTGGTTCTAGTGGAAAGGTCGAGGTCACAGAGAAAATCATATTTGGAGCAAACTAAACATAAAGACAACTTTGATGGAGTCCATTGAAAACAAATTTAGAAAAGCCAATATTGGGCAGATTTATACAGATGTATTTTTCCAGTCTAATGATATGAATTGTGCAGACAACTGGACTTAGGAAATACATAAGAAGTCGAGAACATGATTATGGTGAAATACATTGCTAAATTATTTGAGGTATATTTACAAAGGCTGGCAAGGGCAGTATGAATATTTCAATAATAAATGATAGTTTGAAACTGAAGTAATAAGATTAAGAAGTAAAATTGCGCATGCCAGTGGATTTATCTTTCTCTATTACACTAACCATATGCTTCCCTTTTTTTCTATATTCATTAATGGATCACGGCATTCTGAATTGACTGTTAAGCATAGTACAGAAAGATGGAAAATAATCCACTGTGTCATGCTTAAGAATGTTTAAGAAATATGTGTGTATCTTTTAAATGGTATTTCACCTGTATAATAATTGCAGGAGGATAAAAATGTTGTTTCATTTTGTCAAATTTCCATTTTACCATCACACTGTGTATAATGGACTTCACAAAAATGCTTAACTTTACTGAAACTGGATTTACAGACTTCCATTTAAATACTGCATGCTAGTAAGTGAAAACTAGAAAGTAAAATAATTGGAAAAAAGAATATCCCATTCCAGAAAAATGATAATGGTGGTATCTTTATTAGACAACTGTATCTAAAGGTATTGTCAGTGTGCAGTTAAACAGAAATATGAAGATTACAATTTTTTTTACTCGGTTGCTTCATCATTTAACCTTAAAGGAATTAATCTGTGAATTAAAAATACTGTTATCAGACAATTTTAAAGTAAACCAAAGAAATAAAGCCACCTACCCCTCTTGGCATTATGCTTCAGTGATTGTACCAGTTTATTCTTGCTGGTGACTGGCTTGGTTATATTGATAAATGAAAAATAAAGAGCTTATATATGGACTATGTAGTCTGAAATAAAGAATTCTTATCTTCTTATCTTATCATATCACCTTGTCCATTGGGCATTGTAAATATTCTTTAAGAAGACATTTGTGTGAGAATGACGAACATCTTTACCTAACTTGTTGAATGTAAATGTTGTGTGAATTTTTGTTTTAAGTGTGAAACTTACTGATTATATATATAAATATATTAGTATTGTACATGTAGAATATCACTGTTGAGAATATTAACATGTACATAATAAACATCTCTTGGAAACAAAATGAGATATTTTATGTATAAGTGCATACTTGTATCTTAAATGACAGAAAAACTATGACCCAAAATAAAAGACATAAAGAAACCACAATTTTTTATGGTGATATTCCTTTCTCACACTCAGCTACACAGCCATCCAGTGCACACACACTGGCATACATATACAAATCTTGTCCAAAAGACACCCGTCTCTGTGCATGTATTTAATCCGCTCCTAAATCGTTTTAATTCTCTACAATGCATATCAAACTACTACTACCACTGGATATTACACGACATTCAGTATAATCTTCTGCTAAATTTGTCATTCCATCCTCTATACTTTGTGCAGCATTTGCTTCAGTACTAGTACTACAAATACGTTGCATTTATTTACTACTTCCAATACTCGACTAGTAAATTACTGCGGAGACTCGCAATATTAGTTTTCACTTTCTCGGCCACCTTCTGCTAGTTGCATGACGATCGGCATGTTTGGACAATTAAAGAAAAAAAATCAAGCTATAAAGACCTCCTGGTCTTTGGACTTGAGGGATCAGTAAGATTTTTCAAAACATGATTTGATCTGGTGAAACCAGTCTTATTTTATGGGTTGATCAAAACTGGACTGACCTACGCAAGACTGGTTGGGGTCCCGAATGGTCTAAAACACTCACCGTTCCGGATAACTGCCGTCTCACCTCTGTCTGCCTGTGTTCGAGTATCAGGCTCGGCTAACGTGGGTACATGAGAAAGCTTGCCAGTAGCTTCTCGTGGGTCGCTGGTTCTTCCCGGGGTTTTCCAAGGTTCTTCCTCCACCAGGTATACTGGCCACCATGTATAGCCTATCTTGTGCTGAAAAATGGTGTTAAACCCTACAACAACAACAAGACTGGTTCAAACCGGAATGAGAAAAAGAATAAAATCACTTACAAAAGTTGTACATTAACTAATGAGCGATTAGAATGAGTCTAATTGGAGATTATTATTAAGGGGACAATGAGAATAATCTTCTCACTGCTCCAGTGGCCTAAGTGGTTAGAGTCATACCTAAGACCTATAAAAATGGTACTAACAGCTGCTTCGCTTGGTGCTCAGCATTAAGAGGTTTGTGTTAGGACTGGTCAGCATTGTGTCGGGTTAATTTGACGGGTGGGACATAATGCCACATGTCTGCAGCATGATGCCTCAGTCCTGGACATCACTATAAACTGCCCAACTGCAGACATTGTAGCGATATGATTGGAAAAATGTTAAAGCTACATTAAAAATCTAAATTACACACACATACACAAAGAAACATCTTTTTTTACAAAATTTTTCTTGAAAAGTCAATAATTAGGATATGCTCTTTTTTATTTATTCATTTTTTTGTTTGATTCTAGATATGTGTACTTTTTTAATGAAATTTTTTGTCTCTTAACTGTAATAGGAGTTTTTAGTTCACATGATAAATTACTTTAAGAGTTTTTGCACTTCACCAAGTAAAATTTTGCACATCGATAACTAAAATTTCAAAATCTAAGTTTGTGTAACAGTTTATATACTAGTGTTTTAAAATTTTCCATTTGTGTTCCATAATAAGTGTTTATATATCTACTTATCTTGGTTTGTGTCCATTCTTTGATAATTCTAAAAACGTTTGGTAAAGCAAAGCCTTGTTTATTGTTTTGTTCTAAGCAGTGCAGTACCTCACCATTCATTTAATAAACATTCTTCTCAATTCTTGAACTGTTTCATTTTTGTTTTGTTTTTTAATTCAAGATTTTTGTTATTGGGATGCAATGTATGCTTCATATATTCTTGACCATTATTTTTGGTATATATTTATTTTCATTCTTAAATCCATGGTTAATCTGTGTTCTCTTTCATCATGCATTTTGGACACAACAGTGTTGCCAGTGCTAGGCCCTGCTCTAAACACAATATACTAACTTTCTTTATCAGCAACATTGTCTTTCATCATACTTTACATTTGATTGTGACTGCTTCGGTGGCCTAGTGGTTGGAGCATCCTCCTCGGATAGGGAGGTGGCGGGTTCGAACCCCGGCCGAGTCATACCAAAGACTTATAAAAATGGTACTAACAGGCGCTCAGCATTGAGAGGTTAGTGTTAGGACTAGTCGGCCTGGTATCAGAATAATGTGACTGGGTGCGACATCATGCTACATGTCTGCGGCATGATGCCCCAATGATAAACATTGTTCTTAAGTTTAAATAGTCTTTCTCGAAGTTATTGATTGCTTTTGTCTCATTCAAGGTTATGTACTAGTATTTTCCTGTCCAAGTGTTTGGATGGAACAAGATTTTTCTGTTGATCTTAATTTAGTCATTCATCTTTACTCGTATAGTTTTTTCATGTAGTTAATAATATACTTTGTCTAGTAATTCAGCAAACACATGAATCTTTTTTATCCGTGATATTGTCTAGTAAAACAGCAAACATGAATCGTTTTTATCCGTGATATTGTCTAGTAATACAGCAAACACATGAATCGTTTTTATCCGTGATATTGTCTAGTAATACAGCAAACACATGAATCGTTTTTATCGACGATATTGTCTAGTAATACAGCAAACACATGAATCGTTTTTATCGACGATATTGTCTAGTAATACAGCATACACATGAATCGTTTTTATCCGTGATATTGTCTAGTAATACAGCAAACACATGAATCGTTTTTATCCGTGATATCTTTTTTCATCTTTAATTTCATTTGAAGTTGTGGCATTTGCTTGTGAGCAGAATGTACCATCGTCTCATATATATTCAAGATGACATTTTTTGAAATAATCAGCAACCAACAAAATCCCTTTTCGCAATTATCAGGCCATCTTTTATGGTTCAGCTCAAGATATTTTGCTATTTCATCATCACTAGCTACCTTAAGATTCAGTTCATTATTCTGCGAATAATTGTAGTAGCTTTCGCATTTCTTGAACACCATGCTAATACCTCCTGTGATTCCCCTTTCAACCATAAGGTACACGTCTTTATCAGGTATCAAATCTATGTTAGCCATCTACAGACTGGCATGATACTCATACCCTGGTACAGTGTAATAATAGCAGGGGTCTAACGCGGTATGTCATGGTTGACAAATGACTCTCTTCAAACATATCGCACAACATTAATGTCTCCTTCATCACATATGAATCATGAAGTTTGCCTGATGTCTTCGGGTTCAAGTGGTCCATTACATCCTTCACATATTGAAAATCTTCCCCTAAAATAGATGTTCTTTTTAAGTAATACTAGAATTTATAAGTTAACAGTAAGATGGAACTATGTACTCGTATGGAAACACATCTTTCCTAAAGTTAATTTTCAATCATACCATTGATATTTTTAATGTTTCATAAAACTTGACATTCTGTAGGGTTTTTTTTAACAAATGTTTCTAGCGATGGATGAATAAATTTCAAGCTGTCGAAACACCTCGGTGTTGTTCTTGTGCCATCTCTTGGTTGTATTTTTGCGAAACGATATTTATATATCACCTTGATAGATGATGCTGACTTCTCCATCAGGATCGGTTTTATTCAATTTCTTGCTGAACAAGTGGCTATAGTATTTTGATAGATTGTGGAATAAAATGGAGGTAAATGCATGTATTGCTTTGTCTTTAGTGCTACAAAAGCTAATCACACATTTGTCTAACCCCTTACAAGTCCCAATGAATACCCCTAAAGTATACAGGCCTTCCCACTGTAAAGAACACGAAGACCATTAGACAGAATAAAACTCTTGTTTACTTATTTGCTTAACAACAAGATAAAGAGGGAGGGTTTTCTTCTTTTTAACAGTGAAGTTTACATTCTAAGCATGTTCACATGCTTGTCGCTGTATCTGTTGGTCTTTCTAACGCATCTGATGGGAAGGTTACTATTAAACTCTTCAAAGTTTCACACAATTTCATAAATGTTAGCCCGCTCCGGTGGCTAGTGCGGGGGGTCGCGGGTTCGAACCTCGGCCGAGTCATACCAAAGACTTATAAAAATGGTACTTACAGCTGCCTCGCTAGGCGCTCAGCATTAAGAGGTTAGTGTTAAGACTGATCGGCCTGGTGTCAGGAAAATGTGATTGGGTGTGACATCGTGCTGCATGTCTGCTGCATGATGCCCCAGTGCTAGACATCACCATAAACTTCCACACTGCAAACATCGTAGTGATATGACTGAAAGATTGTTAAAGCTACATTAAAAACCCAAAATCACACACACACACACGTTAATTGAAATGTACCGTTATATTTGCTTATAAGACTAGTCCAATTGCAAACTGCATAGTTCCAGATCAGCCGGCAGATCTGGGTCTGTGGAGTTTGTTTGGAGTAATCAGTAGAACAAACAACATAGACCCTTATCGGCAGGCGCATTTTGGTATGGCAGATCAGGGTCACTGTTGTTTCCAACTTGACTCGACTTATAAGCGAGTATTTACGATACTCGGTTTTCTTTCACATTCGAACAGCTATATTCGTTCGGCACTTTTAAAACCGATGCCTAAATTATATGCTGATGTTCTGTCTACATGACCACTCAGTGTATTTAAATTTTTTAATTCGCATACAAAAGCATTTATCATCATTATTCGTTACATTTATACAAGTTGTGTTTTGTTGTTGTTGTTGTTTTGTTTTGTTTTGTTTTGTTTTTTTGTTTTGTTTTGTTTTTTTTTTTATGGGGAAGATTTGTAAATGTACCATCAGTTCTTCGAGTCTTAAATTTCCTAATATCTAGTTGAGACTTACGTGTATCTGCCACCCTCCAAGTCAATTACTCCTCTTACAGATTTTCCAATTTCATAACAATAATAATAATAATATAACAATAATAATAATAACGGAAGCAACAACAACTGGCAATAAAAATGTATCTTTTGGTTCCGAGGCGCGCGTTTAAAGTACCATTCTGGGAGAAAATTATCATTCCCTTATTCGATTCAGGTGGAAATATTTCTGAAGCATACACGTTTTTTCTTGCTAGACGTATGCGACAAAGTAGAAATGTTTGCCATTAGCATGCCAGAAAATTACTTTGATCCCTATATACAACATCATGCTACAATCAATACACAAATAGAAAAAAAGCCTTGAATTTAATGTAATGAAAACACAGAAATTGTTCATTCATTTTCTAACAATGGTTTGTCCTTTTTGGTGACAAAAAGTAACTCATTAAGGATATACGAGAGGAAACTTCAAAACTTGCAGGTTCAACATGTAAACATAATTGAAACTAATGGAAAAAAATATTCTTTCCTCAAACACGTGAGGAAGATGGTAGTAATTAAGTGTGCTAAATATTTTAATAATTGTGTTCTGAATATAACCCATACTTCAAATATCCTGATTTCTAGAATACATGCAGTTCTTGTCTTCAGATTTATGGAGAAAATAGATGACCTTGAAGAATAAACAGTGAACTTAGAAATGCCATATATAAAAGTCGTATGGCACATTACAAATTCAAACGATTATGGAAAACTTAGAAAATACAGACTTTTTCTCACCAAGTCCAGAAGACAGTCTATCAGACTATTTCTTTGAACGGTACCGTGGTTGCCCCAAATCTAAGGACTTTAGGTCTACCATCAAATCTTTTTCTTTTTTTTTCAACTAGAAATAAAAGTTTAAGCCGTAACATAATTCTGATGGAGAGCAATGTCCTGATTACTGACCCAACTAATGACAGTTACGTTTTCAAGTGTGCTACATTAACATTGTGAACACGATTGGGTCAATTGAACTTGGAGATAACATAGCTATTCACCCTAACATACGAGCTATTCATGACAATCTACAATCTTAACAATACCCAACCATCAAACTGTAACCTGTAGTGCCAGAGCAAGTTCCCAAAATTATGAAAACCTTGATACAAAGAAATCGACAGGCTTTGATAGCATACCCCTAAAATATTCAAACTGTGCACGCCATTTTTATGTTCAGAAATTAGCAAACTTTTTAATACTTTTGTTGACAAAGGTAAATTTCCAGATCGTCGACAGTCTTCCGAAAACTGCTTCATCATTAAAAAAAAAATATAAAACCTAAGCAGCAGAGAGGGTGAACCCTACAACTTTTCTGAGCCCTTATTTTATAAAAATAAAGGTTCTATCGACGAAATTTTCTCTAATTGGTCTCCAATATTATGGTACCTTCGAATATTTCAGCACCGGGTCACTCAATTTTTGTCGTCCACACTCTGCTGCTACCTTGATAAAATCAAGGACCAAAGATTTTATCCAGACCTACACGATATCTAGATCTTGGATCATGTAAATTTATCGTTATAAATCTGAACGGAACAGCTTGTGCTTTTGAAAAGAAGTTTTTAAATTTAATCATGTCCATGTCCCCTGAACACCAAGTATAGTAAATATTCTGCAAGGTATAATTATCTACTCCATTAAATACAACCAAAATATTACAGTTGTCTCTAATTACCTTAGGTATTTGCGTATATCGTTGTGTAACATAAATCACATCAGTATTTTTATGCCTACCTCAAGAAAATATTCTAGCTGGATTGGATTGTTTATCCAACATAACACCATCGTACACTACTAAATTATTAATAAGTCCATCTAGATCATCTACAGATGGTGCCTCATCGATATCGGTGATAAAATCAGTAACATCATTATCCAGTATCTTTGCATTTTCATTAAAATCTTTAAGTACCCCATAACACCGCTGATCATTTACAGATGGTGCTACCAAATATAACCTATCCCATTTGAGCCCTCGCATTATTAGATTGAGCAACAATTGCGTTTTACCAGATCCAGATGGACCTATTATTATCATTCTGATAGAATTCGGAAGCGCTGGATGGTGCTTTACTGGTTCTTGTTTCCGTGTTGCTGAAAAATCAATTATATCCATATCATTAATAACATGAGTTTATATTGTGTTCGATGCAGAGCATTTACACCTACTGCCGAATTAACAACGATAACAACAAAAAATAAAAGACGTGCAATTACAGGTAAATGTGTAAAATGTGGTACAAAAAAATATAAATTTATTTCATCAAAGACAGGTGGAGATATAGCCGCTTCATTAGGGAAATTACCAGGAACCACATGGGCTAAATACCCCGGTGAGAAACACCTTCCTGGATATAATTATTGTGGTCCTGGAACTCGACTTGATATCCGACTTGATGATCAAGATCAACCAAGACCAGGAGAGCATCCAGTAAATAAGATTGATCAAGCGTGTCATGTTCATGATGTTGCGTATAAAAGTAAAGATTTGCAGCAACGACATCTCGCAGATGTAAAATTGATTCATGCGTTAAATTCTATACCTAATAAATCTCTCAGAGAAAAACTCGCTAGATTTCTAGTAAAAACTGCTATGAAAAGTAAAATAATGCTAGGGGCTGGTAATTAATTATATAACTAATATAATGGAATCTGTTTATTATTCCCCGAGAGGATATTGGAGAGGCAAAGCAACTATTACTAAACTTTCCGAAGCAGCAAAAGTCTCACGTAATGTCGCTGCAGCGTGGTTAGCACTACAGGCAATATGGCAGATTTATCTACCACCACCTAAAAAAATTCAATACGCACATTTTGATGTCAGCGTCCCTAATGAAGTTCATCAAACAGATATTTTATTTTTACCGCACGATAGTATTAAAACACGTGGCCGTCAATCACGCACGTACAAATACGCATTGACTGTCGTTGACGTCGCAAGTAGGTATAAAGAAGCGGAACTATTATCAACAAAGACAGCATCTGAAGTTGCATCTGCGTTCGAGCGAATTTATCAGCGAGGACCTTTGCAATGGCCACAATTATTACAGGTTGATCCTGGTAAAGAATTTCTTGGTACAGTATCATCATTGATGAAGCGACATAACGTTAAAATAAGACGAGGGCATACTGAAATTCATCGTGATCAGGCAATCGTTGAACGATTTAATAGAACACTTGCTGAGCGGTTATTTGGATATCAATACGCGAGGGAAATATCTACCGACTTTAAGTCCGGAGAGAGATCTCGTGAATGGGTTGCAAGGTTACCAGGTGTGATATCTGAGCTAAATAATGAAATTACTCGTGCAACGTCCATGAAACCTTCTAATGCGATTACAAAAAAATATATAGCCCGTAGCGATAAACAACAACCTCGATCGGTATTAGGTAATGTAACTGTAAGATATTTATATGAGCCTGGGGAACTTGAGGGTGGTAAAAAAAAAGCAACCGATTCTGTCTGGAGCGTTACTACACATACAATTTCTGACATAGTTAGATCCACTGGAAGACCTGCAATCTACAGATTAGATTCGACAACTCCTCAGCGTGGATTTGTACGTGAACAATTACAGGTAATTCCTGCGGATACACAATTACCACCACATACAATTACATAACCAGAACCTCTACGTCGATTGCATTCAAGACAGGTCAGCATCACATTATCACGTGTGTGACCTAGATCGCTATTAATTCTATCTACGGTAAATTGTCTTGGATTATTATTCGAATACTGCCATAGCATCTTACAGTTACAGCTTGCACAATCATTATTCTGTCGTTGTTTTAGCGTTATAATAAATTCAGCATCAATATCAAAGTCACGTTTATTTTTTTTGTCACATTGCTTATAACCCGCTAATTTTTTCTTTATTGCAGCAGGGTCGTTAGTGATTTCCTCAGTTATCACATAATCTATAATAACCCTATGTAGTTGAGATATTCTTCTGACTCGAGAAACTGCAAGATAGACTAAATTCGACCATTCAATCCGATCATCTACGATCCAGATACTCGTATCAGAAATAGTTAATCCTTGAGATGAGTGAATCGTTATAGCGTATCCTAACGTCCACGGAGATTTATCTATACTCAATGCGCATTCAACAACATCAATAGCAACCAAAACAATATCATTCAAGACGAGATTCTGTACACCACCACCAGGAATTTCTACTTCGATATTTTGCCGTCGAGTGTCCGCTGGGCGATAACATAAAGGTACAGGTAGATCTGAAAACTTTTCTTTATGTAACGTAAATAATTTCTCCTGTAGTTCATCACGAACTATCTTTCTACTTGCGACTATCAAATCAGCGGGTCTCCATAAATTTAAAAAATCACTCATCGTAGTTTCTGGAATTACTTTACGCATTATTTCACATTGTATTTTATCTGGCTGCAGTCTGATTAATCTTTTAAGTTCTTTCAGCGGTTCATCAATGGCTCTACGGTCATCATTTATTTCTTCATAATAATCTACATTATTCTTCAGCCATTCATGTGGAGATTGCCCAATAAAAGGTGGTGGTTGACCATGATCACCACACATTATCACAGCAGTATTCTTTAATAACAACCATTCAAGAAATACTTTTAATACTTCTAACGACACCGTGCATATCTCGTCCCATATAATATACTTAGGTATATATTTTTCACCCATTCGTTCAGGAGTCCATGTGTCTCCGCACCATTTAAAGAAACTATGGTATGTACATGATTTTACTCCTCGTTCTTTTATTTCCCTGGCTAATTTATGTGTAGGTGTTAAAACGATTATATCTGAACTATTATTCATAAATAAGTTAATCGCACGAGTTGTTTTGCCTGAACCACCGCATCCGTTAAGATAAAGTCTTATGTCCAGCTACAGGATCGTATACAGATGGTGCAGATGACTTTGATGCTTGATTATTATTTTTGTAATATTTCTCCATAATTTCAACGTCTGCAGATTCAGAATAACTAAGTATTTTCTTGCTTTATCCTCCATGTTCCCCATTCACCATTACCAAGCAGCGGTTTTAATAAATCCTTATATTTTTTATGTATATAAAATGAATCCGTAGCAACTCTGACAGCATCATTAGGAAATCTGTTTATCATCGACAATAGATTTATTGAAACATAAGCTAGCATCGACGATCTTAAATGAGTGAACTGCGGTGAATCGCCATCAATATAGCTCACAATCGTACCTAGTTTGGTCCCGTCTGATAAATAAGCATTACATCGGTTTACAAACGTATTTTTTTCCGTTGTATCAGCGATTATAAAATCTAGTTCAGCATCGTCCATAATCAATCTTGTACAGTGTCGTTTATAATCTTATGAACTACCTTGAGTAAACTTGCCGATTATCTTTCTACCAAGATCTTTTGCAAGTTTTTCATCGTCCCTGCATTTACAGTCATCTTCGTCAAGATCAAGGAATTCTTTCCTGGTATCATCGACGGGTTCCGGTAACCAAACCTGCTTCTGCGGACGATACGATATAATCGCTTCAGTTACTCTTAACGATATTAAAATTCCAGCATCAAGCATATACCTCAACAGCACTATCGGTACCCAGTATTTCTCTGAAAAAAATGTCTTCCGAACCAAACATAATTAATAGGATGAAGATTTTGTGCAAACTCGAATGATTCTACACACGCAAATCCTGTTAAATCAAAATTTGGTAGGGATCCGTTTATCGAAACCTTGGTCATCTCGTGTGATGGATGTCCAAATTTCTTAAAGTATCTAGAACATTCCCCATATCCAAGAAAACTTCCAGGATAACACGCTGCCATATCAACAGAGATAACGTGACTATGGTTGTATTTGGTATTCCATAATCCACCATGTCCATATTCTATACAGCTATTCCGGACATCATCAAGAAATTCCGATCGTGTCGGTTTCCATGAATTTTTCTCCTGAGCGAAATGAGCAGCTACTGATGAAACGGTAAAACAATTATTTAATAATTCTTCAATCTTGACATCGTCTGAAGTATATTTCAGCGCAAGATTTCTCATCTCTTCATGAAGAGATTCTGTACGGTAAATATTACCATTAGGCTGTACAGACTGATCGTAATGTTCGTATTCTGAACTTTGAAACAACCAAACAGATACAGGGTCACTTTTACTGATATTTTTTGATAGTATCAAGTATATGACCATCATAAAATTTAACCGTTCTATCTCGTGGAAATATTGTTACTGCTGAGGTCCACGCATGCGAATTATGATCGACTATGTCTATCGGAGCTCCATTTTTTATGTATTTTGGTTTATATAAAATCTCTCCGGTTAACGTCTTCACTGTTATTGGAAATCTTAATTTCTTTTCTAGCTCAGCGACATCTTTGATAGACGCTCCGGTATCTTTAACTGTTTCTGCCCATGTGTTTATTTTTTTACGTCTTAAATCTGTCAGTCCGTTACCACGTATCGCATTTGTAAAATGTTCTGTAACTCGTTCAGCTACACAGTTTATTCTCGACAGTTTCATTGGTTTAAGATTCTTAACATCAGGTTTATCATTTAACAGATATATTGCATATACAACTGCGGTCACAGGATACCCTCGCTCATAATATGGCTTATCAATACCAGTAAGTATTCCGGGCTTGGATCTGTTATTTAAGAGAACAATATTACCCCCGGACTGCACACGTACTGGATCACGCTTATCACGAATAATCCAGATATCATCATCTGTGTTTACAATAAATTTTATTAAAATAAAATATTTTTGATTATCAAGGTGTTAATAATTACTTTTCCTCGTTCGTCATTCATCATATTGAAAACACTTCCAAATCTGAATGTTGACCATGCATGAGCAGCACCATCGTCACGAAATTCTTTTTTGGCTTCACGGATACGTTTAGTTATATCTTCATTCGTTAAAGCTAGATCCTGCATCAAAGTACTAAATTTATATTCTGGTAGTCTGTCAAGGTCAAATCTAGCAGGGGAAGGTTCAATCATGGATAATTCCTCCATATAATTAAAACAAATATTTAAATTGAATTTTTAGTGTATATATAATGATTGAAACAAAGAATTACTGCCACTGGCTCAAAATTGGACATACTTCTCCTTGTAACAGAGCATGCGTGAATGAATTCTGTAGCTACCATATGCAATGTGTTAGAAATGGAAGTTTAGGACCAAAACCGTGTATTCAGTGTGGTGCTGGAGTTAGAGGAAAAACTCGGTTATGTGTGAAATGCAGCGGTAAAAAATATAGAGAGTTAAAACGTTATTATGACAAAAAAAATGGTAAATCCCCTATGAAAACCGTAGAGGATTATCTGACCAGATTTCAGAATAATAATTTAGACAAATAGTATTAGTATATAAATGGAGCAAAACGAATTTGTGAAACATCCGATCATCAAAAATTATGAAGCATCCCGAGATGGCGTGATCAGGCACTGTAGATTAAAAAAAACAGTCGGTAATCTTAATAATAAAGGTTATTTTATATTCAGTGCTGGGGGAACTAAATATTTATTTCATAGGTTCATTTTTGAGTGTTATTTTGGATTGATTAAAGACGGATTTGTAGTGGATCACATTGATGGAAATCCCAAGAATAATCGGTTATCTAACCTGCAGGCTATTACACAGAGAGAGAATACTGCACGTGGAAATGCTGGTAAATATCCCAAGATCCCGAGGTCTGTTATATCCATAAATACAGAAACAGACCAAGAAATAACTTTCCCATCAATGAATGCGGCTGCCAGATATTTTGATATACATTCACAATCAGTACGTGATGTCGCAAATAAAACCTACAAATCTGCAATTTCGAAAAAATATAATCAGCGGGTAATATTTGAGTACGTCAAATAACTCTTCAAAACAAAAACAGATAGTTCGACTGTCAGTTTTGCCAGGGTTTTTGTTTAGCCATAACTACGGTTATAGGTCCACCTTCACCGTCGCTGCTCTCAGCGTCATTATTGACAGAATCAGATAGCATAATCTTTCTTAATTGCATTATACGATTATCCACGATCTTGTTTCTTTCGTACTCTTGAGATAGTTCGGATTTAATATTTTCGATCGAACGTGTAAGAGGTGCAAATAGCTTTACCTGATCATCGTTTACCATAGCTAGTGATTCAAGCATAGACTGATAGATTAATTTTATAAATCTGTAGTTTGAAGGTAGTGTATATTTATTATCAAATTTTCTCTGTTGCAGTGATTCAAAATCACACATAATTTTCTGAGGGTCAAAATTATCAGATATTTTTATTCCGTTATATTTTAATTTTTTAATAGCACAGATAATATCATTGATGTTTTCATGGTTCATTATATATATATTTATATATTTAAAATAAAAAAATATTAGCCACCCATGACTTTTTTTTGTCAGGGGATTGTTTTTGTGTGAAATATATACAGATGGTTTATTATTTTGGACGGCACTATCCATCTGACCTCAGTGGAAAATTGCTGGCACTGATTAACTGTCCATTTGACCTCAATGGAAAATTACTGGACACTGATTAACTGTCCATTTGACCTCAGTGGAAAATTACTGGCACTGATTAACTATCCATCTGACCTCAGTGGAAAATTACTGGACACTGATTAACTGTCCATTTGACCTGAATGGAAAATTACTGGCACTGATTAACCGTCCATTTGACCTCAGTGGAAAATTACTGGGCACTTTAGTTACATATAAACTTATCTCTACATACAGACGGGCCTTCTCTCTACGAACACATAGATAATTCTATGTATACAAATGGTGATGACGGGGGAATCTTGTCTACGTCCAACAGATTTTGTACAGTCTACAGGATTTGTATTACTAATGTAACGTGAATTTACTTCAGTTTTTCAAAATTAATACAATAATCGCACGTATGGAGTTATCGTTCGTTAAGGTCAAAGTACGTTAGAGCTAAAAATAACTCTACGTTACTTGGTATATAAAACTGACGTGAATTTAAGGTTATTAGAGTCAAAATATCCCTCTCTGTTACAAATTGCTGCTTCACTAACAGCGATTCTTACAAAGAGAAGATAGATCACTAAATAATAAACAAAACGATATATATCGTGTCCGTACGGGGACTGAAATACCTCGATTACAGATAACATGCATTATCATGTAAGAAGATCGTAACGGGAGATAATCGTTTAATTTACTCTACAGAGAGACAGCAGAGTTATCGCGCTTCATCATATAATCAATTACAGTGAAAAAAATAATTTTTATCTGCGTTTTGAGAGAAGACCTGCCAGGTGTTACAATTTAGACCCTCACGGAGCAATAAATCTGACTAAATAACATAAAACAAGCAAAAATAACATAAAACAAGCAAATTTTCTCAGATCTATAATATTTTCTGAATTGCAAAATAATTTATTCGCTAAACGAACAGTGTTGGTGCGCAAATACGACAACTCTACGAGTGTATATACAGATTAATATTAAGATTCTCTCCTCGTAGATCCAAAATGTGTCCAGACTGGTCAGTAAGTTTGAAATTTATTCTCGACAATAACGGATTATGTACACGTAGATAAACGGGGTTAATTGGTTCAGATACAATTAACCACCCAGGAGGAGCTTGAGGACTAAATGCATATAATATATAACCTTGCTCCGCAGTGCCACTGCGGTGGTTAGATTTCTCAAGGTCTACTTGATAACTGCCATCAATTACATCACATACTAGATTGACTGCGATCGTTGATGTTATATTAACAACGCCTGGCGATATATGACGACCTCCACCGTATGGATCGTTGTTATGTTTAAGAATAACCGGTGGTGGGGCTATTTTTCTCCATGAATCACATATTCTTTTAAACTGTTCATCAATAAAATCATTAACTGATTTCTTTAGCTCTTCAGAGTTAAATCCGGGAATTATAAATGTTGGTAGTTGTTCTTGCGTAATTCCGAAATGTTTAAGAAATACTGTTGTAAATAAACGATCGGATGAAACACGCTGAACTGGATCGTCTTCATTAGCTATGTAATAACCTGTAATATATGTAATTCGAGGTGGGCCTGCTAATCCTTTTTCTCTGTTAACAATAACATTATTCATAAACTCTAGATCTGAAGCAATTTGATTCAAATGTTGTATTGAGGCAATTATTTGATTTTTTAAATCATCGCTGTAAGAAACATTAATGCTTAAAAATAAATTTCGTAGATTATTAAATACACGTTCATGTTCAGATTTAATTGTATTAGCATATGAATTTATTAAATCAATATCAAGTATTATTATTTTACCTTTCTTGCCATCAATTGTTTTTGTAAAATAGTCTTCTATTCTATCTATATAATGTATAACTCTTTTATCGCCTAAATATTTTTGCCATCGATAAGCATCTTTTACTTTTCGATATTCTGGAAGTTGTATAAATATTCTTTTATCCGTGACGAAATCAGATCGTTGTGGTTCTAGTGGTCCTTGATAAACCGGTGGAATATCAGGCCATCCTAATACTGATCTAATCGAACTCTGATAAATGTCTACGAGATAATCAGGGGAATTTATTTCAATAGCCGCTGATAATGTTGGTTCGTAAGCAGTAATCGCTATTTTGGATTCTTTTTCTGTAATGGATTTAATTCTGCGTTGAAATTCATCGTTGATCTGTTCTATTTGATAACTGCCAGTTGGAATACCAACTACTTGCCAATCAGGAGTTCCATCAGGTTTATTCTTATTTGCGAATACTAATGAATTATCTGGCTGTAGCCCACCAAATGGTTTTGATCTAATATTAGGCCAGCTATGATAAACCCGTAACTGTGCTAATGCTATTTCCTTTGCAGGAATTGCGGTTGGAAAGTTAATGCTAAATTCAGGATTAGTAGAACTTAATGAAACCATTGTAGTTTTTGACGGAGTCGTATTAGTGACGATCTGCTGAAGTAATCCCCTGTCTGTCATTATTATTATCGTTATTATTTAATTCGTCAAAATCATTAGCGATCACCTTAAGCGCATCATCATAGGTTTTCATCATCATCGCAA